>NDGM011124243.1:0-18499 GCA_002564305.1 Octomys mimax
AAGATCCCCAGATCCCTGGTTGGCGTCGGGTTGCTGAAGGGAGAACCAAACCTCCAGCAGCTTTTCGGTCCCTTCAAAAAAATGTGCAGCTTCCATCACCGTGAGACGAGCGAACAACCAACAACCACAGAAAATCAACTGAATTAAATCTCTTCTCCCACCGCTGCCGCCGCTGCCGCAGATTATTCCAGCTGTGTTGCTAAAAAGTTCAGGTTCCTTTTTTTATTGCTGTAATTTTATATTATTTTTTTAAAAAGGACTAATAACATTTTCCAGGCTATTTGTGAGCAAAAGTTGAACGTGAGTCCGTTGGAAACAGAGGCAGGTACATTTCAGTCTCTTGTAGTCTGCCGCTTCCGGGTTAAAGAGAGTAGAGCAAGTGCTAGCTAATGACGCTGGTCATAGTATGTAAGCCACACATCTAATTTTAAAGGATAGAATTTTAATGTTTATTTACATTACTTTTAATTAATTATTTCCATGAAGGAGTCCACGTTGATCCTCTCCCTTCCCCTAGTAATCCAGTCACTGGAAATGCAATGTAGAAGGCCCCAAAGAAAATTTGCCTAGAGGAGTAGACTCCTAAAGGGAAACCCTTTTAAAGTCAAATGCCCCTAGGGAAAATATTTACAAATAAAATACTAGGTAACATTACAAAACTGAATTAAGGTTAGAAGTACTATTTCTGGCATGTCTCAGATCATAGAACTCTCTAGAAACACCGCTGTCTCTTCCAGTTGGCTGGCTCTAAGTATCATATAAAGAAGCCGGAGAAAGCTCAGCAAGTAAAAATAAGATAAAACTACAATCTACAATGCACGTAGATTCACAGCAATGACAGTAGTACTGGCATGTTTGCTTCTTTTTCACTGAATCACACATTCACAAAATTGAAGTTAGGGGTTTTACATGAGGGACAAATATGAAAATTTATCTACCACTTTACACAGCAGAACAGATTTATTGGATTTTCTTTATGGGAAATTAGTGATATTTTCTTTAAATTAAATAACAGTAAGGTCTTATAAACTCCTTAAAGAAATAGTCTAAAAAAAACAACTTTATTTTGTAAAATAGATGATCAGCGATAGAAAATAGAACTATGCCCTCTGCTAGAACATAATTTCGTTTCCACAATCAAAACTCAGACTATTCACTAATCATTTGCCTGATAAAAAGTACATCAGGCTAACAAGTGTATTTTAATTAGATAAAATAAGATCAAACAACTATAGCAGTTTATGTCCACCGTAGAACAATTCCTAACAGGAAGAAGGAATTAAACCACTAAGATTAGAACTGGCCCAGATTGAAGTTTGAGAAAAGTTTAATTATTTGTTGTTTACTCAAATCTTTTGAACAGTGGAAATATCATAAATCTGTTTGATTTTAAATTTATGGCTGTCCAATATTCTCCAAATTGCATGCAATTTAGGTATGTTCATACATCTGCACTTTTTGTTTGTTTGTTTGTATTACAAGGAATGTCCAAGACACCACAACATTGTTCACGTGGTTTCATTTTTCACCATGTCCTAGATTCAAATGGAATTTTTGTATGAAGGTTTTGTGCACTTTTTGTGTGTCAATTGACATTTTTTTTTCTTCTAACCACACTAGCAACTCATACTTCCCTGAATTCTCTTGGATGTTCAGCACATGTCCTCATGAACTGCCAATCTTCACTATATCAGTAGTTAGGGCCCAGTTCCAATTTCTGTTTTCTTGTATTTAGTATTCTCCCTGGCTAAAATATATGATGAGAATGGATTAGTTCAAGGAAAAACTGGGTGACTATCACTTTCTACCTAGTTACCTGGAAGGAGGTACAAGAGCATCATCTTTACTTTTTGAATTTTCAAAGAATGATATCATATGAACTTGGAATTCTATCTGGTACCATATATTCCCTACCACCTTCCCGAGACAAAGATGCGTCTGTTAATTTTACCCACTTACTGTGCAAACTGATGTTTAAAATAGATAATTAATATATCTAAGATCATTTAACTAGTACATTATGAAGCTAGAATTCAAATGCTGGCATCTTGCATTGCACACTAAACATGTGCTCAAAGTGTAGAGAAAACATTTAGTTTTTAAAAACAACTATTACAGTAAAAGTAAATTGCCATTAATCCAACTCAAAATACTCATCTTGCTTCCAACACATTTATTTCACCTTTCTTACTAATTTCTAAAGCAGTTCTGCAAGTCTTCCTTTGTGTGTCTATTAGTTGCACTATGGTAGAAATTTTGTTGTCCTATAGTCATCATTTTGGCCCTAGCCTTTCAAGGTCAGTGAGGACTCAGGATATAGAAGAACCTGCACTTTAACATCCTGCAATTCAGTGATGTCCCAACTTTTCTGATCAAGGAGATTATGAGGCGACAGGGGAAAGTGATCGACAGTATAGTGTGTGCCTAAGGAGAATTACATGAAGAGAAAAAAAAAAAAA
Organism: Octomys mimax; assembly: GCA_002564305.1. Lineage (NCBI taxonomy): Eukaryota > Metazoa > Chordata > Mammalia > Rodentia > Octodontidae > Octomys > Octomys mimax. The sequence continues at coordinate 2,460 of NDGM011124243.1, forward strand.
TGATAGCTTTGCTTCCATGATCTTAAGGTCAGGGTTTTCATTATCATTTTTAAATATGTTTAGTACAGAGGCTAAGTGCCTCACTACACAGATTGGATTCATAGTGATCCTCCTTTTTTCCAAGTGGTGAGATTACAGGTGCACACCACCAAATCCCATTTCAATCACCATCTTAGTACCCCCAGGGGCAGGGCCAGAATGACACATTGGGTATCAAACCCAGTCCTACGCCTCCCTAAGCAGATGCTTTAGTCTGCTTAGCTCTCTGCCCAACCCTACAATTTTCATTATTAAAGCAGGAAGAAAATAGAGTGGTTGAGAGAAGGAACTGTGAAATAGAACTGAACATGGAAGCTGCTGAAAAGCCTCTCTGGAATTGTTTGAAAGAATCCCATACTCAATAGAGTAGTAAATGTGAACCAGTATTACAAATTATTTGTAAGGAGAGTGACTCCCAATAAGCTTTTTCATGATAAAGAGCTTGTGAATAAAATCAGCTATCAGAGCAGCTCCTAGAAGACAGCATCGAGGCTTCATAGCCCTTATCTTATGGACAGGTTGTATTAAAAATCTACTTCAAAGTCAATTATTTAGCATGCAGAATCAACTTCACCATAAAAATAGTGCTACAAATCAAGGATTAGCACTATAGTTCTAATCCAAATCTAGTCTATCACCTGTTTTATATAACCTACAAATTAAAGAAGCTTTGCACATAAACAGGTGAAAATATTTAAAATGACATATGATAGAAGGTACATGAAAATGACATGAAATTCCGCTTTGGGTGCCTGCTGATAAAGTTTTATTGGATTATACTCATTCGTTTACAGGTTGTTTGTAGCTGTTTTCATGTATAAGGGCAGAAGTGAGTAGTTTTGACTGAGATCATTTGACTTACAAGGCCTGAGTATACAACACATGTACACTTTATCTGGTCTTTTACAAGTCTGTTGATTGTGATAGTTAATTTTATGTGTAAAATTGCCTTGGATAAGAGATGCTCTGACACCCAATTAAAAAAAATCTGAGTATGTCTGAGTGTTTCTGGATGATATCAGCATTAGAATCAATTGAATAAATAAAGAAGGTTCAGCATCACCAAAAAAAAAAAGAAAGAAAGAAAGAGAGAAAGAAAGGAAAAAAGAAAGAAAGAAAGAAATTTTGTCATCCTAAATCAATCAGAAATCTTTACCTTTCACGATGGTTTGGACTTTTGAGAAAAGCCAGAGATCACACAGTACTATATCCCATGAACACGGTGGATGAGAACACACTGCAATGTTTCCATGAGTCTTGGGTGGGACTCAGCTTGGCGTCAGCATTCACAGTATTTTTGATCAACTCACATAGAAACGTTTATAGGAGACAATCCAAGACAATGCAAGAACAGTTAGATAAGTGTGCTCGAAGTCAGGTGGCAGATTCTGAGGAAGAATGATGGTGACTTGCCTTTTATTGTAACAATTGATTTTAATTTAAATATTCACCCTATATTTTGACCATCCTTGTGGGTGTGCTGTTAGCTGCCAAAAACCTATCCAGAACAAAATGTTGATGAAGTGTTGAGGCATCTTCACTCTTGTCCTATAGATTTTAAACTTGAGCTAAGCTTGTAACTTTGCCTTTGTGTACATTTTAACATCTATATTCCTGGTCAAACTAGATTACTTCATACTGCATAAATGAGGTTCATGTTTTCTTTCTAGGTTTCATATTTATAAACTGCTGAGATACATCCATTCTTGAGTTCGTAATACAATATGAGCCAGAGAAATCTACCTAAGACAACAGGGGAGCAAAGTTAAAATAGATAAAAAATACACTGATATGTTTGTGGTTTCATGGGGTTTTTTTGTTTTTACGTTATACTTTCCTGTATTTCTAAATTGATGAACTATAATTAGCAGTTGATAGACACTCTACTTAATAGAAAATAAATAAAAACTAAGAAAAATATATATACATACACATATATTACTTTATTCTCATTCTTTTGATACATATTATGCCCACAATAATAAATAAAGGGAGAAAAATTGGAATGAAAAATATTATGGATTTGCTGTTTTATTTGTTTTACATAGGTAATAAGCTTTTAGACATTTTAAATAACTAATAGTATTCATATTTGTCAGTGCTGTTCTTTTACTTAATGGAAAATGGCAGTAAATTTTCAGCTTATCATGATTTCGCTAAGCAAAAGCACCTGAACAGAATATAAAAATCTTTTATGTATGGTTCCCAGTTTCACACTGTTAATGAAAGAATTATGGATCATCTAGAATAAATAATGACATTGTCAGTCAGAAACACTTCAAATTATATTTCAGTAGTAATGAAAGGTTTTATGAAGCCTTTTAAGCTTATTTATGTGGTACTTTATTAACAATATAATAGAAAAGGGACAATGAGATACTTCAATGGACTAAGCATCTACTTTGGTAAGTGTAAGGACTAGGGTTCGATCTCCAGTCCCACATGCTGTGCTGGCCCTGCTCCTGGGGCTCACTGAGCCAGCCACTGGTCTGGGTGTGGTGGCACACACCTGTAATACCAGTGCTGGGTAGGCTGAAAAAGGAATTGGAGCTGGATAGTGAGACCCCATGCCAAACACATAAATGAAACACACACATACACACACACACACACACGCACACGCACACGCACACAAATGTTGGATAGTTTTCTAGATGGTAGTAGTGTTGCTTCTTCCTTTCTCATTATGATCTGCTAGCCTTACTTTATACCAGAATTTGTGGGGATGAAGGAAATTCACAAACCAAAGAAATACACAGAAAATCAACCAAGGTATATCTGCTCTTTAATGATGCTAAATAAAATCAGTCAAGATTCTTACAATTAACAAAATATATCAAGCTTCATTATGTATAGTGGGACTTGAGACAGCCCAGAGGAAGACAAGGTAAGTACCCAACTGTAAGCAGCCTGAGCAGCCAAAGCTGCAGAACCACCCAGCTGGAGCTTGGTGGCTGGAGGGTGGACACACAGAGAAGGTGTCCCTCCTGGAGCCCATCCAGTCGCCCTGGGTGTTGGAGAAGGCCTGTCAGCGAGGCTCCAAGGTACATTCACAGCATAGAACTTCTCCATGAGCTTGGCCACGACCTTAGCATTTCTAATCAAATACTCCAGCCAAATTAAGAGTCTCTATTTGGAATAGTTCAGATACTTAAGATTTTCTTTTCATTTCAAAGATGGGTAGAGGAAGAAACAGCCCTCAAATTCCTTATGTGCTCTGGAAGTGCACAATTTTGGACAGAATCTCAGGCAAAAAAAAAGAAAAATTTAATACACAACCTGCCATCTTTAACTAACTATTTAGTAAGGATATAATGGTGATAGGCTATAGTGAAGCCTCCCATTCAGGCTTTATTAGTTTAATAAATCAACTTCCATGCATTTGCTATTCTATAGCAGTATTTTATTATGAGTTACAGGAAGTAAACTGTCCTTGTCCAAATAAATAAAGCAAGTACATCTTTAGATTCCTCATTCCTGATTTTGTAATGTTGTTTTCTAATGTTCATCACTACTCATTTATGCAATTTAGGTCTCTCTCAGGGATTCTCAAGTCATTAGTGTGAATTAGTAGAGTATTAACTACAAAATGACAGATACTTCCAAGAATTTTAAAAGAAATGCACTCATCGGCACAGATTAATGGGAAGCAATTTATCTCTTTCTACATTTACAGCTCCCACAATGAAAGCAGATGGGCCACAAATACTCTTTTCCTAAGTGGTCATTTTTAGTGGTGAAACTGCTAACACAGCAATGCTCTAGGTTCATAGCTCCAGCACAGACTCAGAGAAAGCCAACATTTTGTAAAGGAGTGAATCCTGAACTGAATGACATTGAACAAAATCCATGTTCCTCTCCTGGCACTGTGTGACTGACGCCTCTCGTCACAGTGTGGCTCCTTCTGTGACGATCATCTGCTTTACACAGTGTGTATACTCTCAAGTCACAGAAACCGGCTGATGACTAGAAGGCTGACAAAACATCGTGTCATCTGCCCAGCTCTACCCTATGCGATTAGTTCATTTCCACAACTCCTCAGGAGAAAATAACCCCATTTCACATGGGGAAAAACTGTGATGCCTTAAGTTAAGTTACTCAAGATTATATTGCTGGGAAGTTCTCACCATCCCATTATCTTCTAAGTCTTTCTGGGTTGGATGTTTGATTTAAAAGAAATAGTCATAGTTCATCATTTACAGGTTTTACAGGCTAGAGAGGCAGGGGCCAGGGCAGGGGCCAGTACTACATCTCCTCTTCTCATGTATACAGTCTTCTTTCCAAACAAATCTGTGTCTTGTATCTTCAGGATATTCTTCTTTTGGAGTAACAACTTCTAGGGGTAACCTGAACTACTACTTTTATGTTCTTGCTGACTCTTAGAGAACAGCACTTGTGAACTCACTTGGAAGGAGACACTAAGACCCACACAAAAAGTACTAATTTTAACCACAAAAATGCTAAGCATCAAGGTATTCCATATTCACATTAGCTGAAATTATGGTATTTGAAATTAGATAACATAACTGAGAAAACGTGAAGCTGTGCTTTTGTATCATTACTTACATACTAAGCCGTTACTACCAGGTTAAATAAGAAAAGCATAAAATCAAAGGTGACTTTTAAGGTAAATCTGAGCATTAAATACCAAAAAGAAACACAATCACTTTACTTGTGTGATTGTTCTTAACTCAGAGAAAATATCCCATCCTACTCTTAGGACTCCATCTCATCTTTAACTCAATGTAATCACACTTTTGCTCACAAAGAATCCCTGATTACCCTGCATAGGTTCCAACTGTATGCCAGCTTTTATTTGTGTCTTTCCTGTAAGTTTCAAACAACTTTCTTTGTCAATTCTTGTCCTATAATAATCCAATGCATCATATTTCCTTTCCAACAATTTCTAGTTCATGTTATATTGTCAGGTATTTAACAGGTGCTCCTCCTCTTGTTCCCTGAGTCATTGGTCAAGGATATTTGCTTTCATTCATTCATTCATTCATTCAGTCATATTTGTGAAAGTAAAAGTAAAATTTATTAAGGGTCTGAATTAAATAAGTGAGATAATACTACAGAAAGAAACTTAAATTTGAGGACTACTGATAAGCCCAGGCAGTGGATTCAAAGTAGAATTTCTTTGTAGTGCATATTTAATGAGCTGTAACGCCAGGTATAAAATCCAAATTCAAAGATCAATAGGCAAAAACATCTGTATGATTTCTTAGCTGTGGAGAGTGACTAGAGATAAATTAACAGTTAATGTGATCCAGCAAGTGTATTGCTTTTCTGTTCCAAAATACTGTCTTTTACATTTTCTTAACATAGTCAATTGGTTTTGCTAATTCACATTAATGAAGAGAAATCCTTAAGTAAATCATTAATTTCCCTTTGAAAGGATTCTAAATTAACATGACGAGGGGTCAAAGTTAGACCATAGACTTCAAAAGTGAGTGTTTAATTGAGTAGATTTAACTTATCTTCCCATTATAATTCACAGTGAAAGCACTGACTCAAATGAAAATCACCACGAATAAAGCAAGACACACTGAAACTTCATTCCACATATGTGATGAATCATTTCTCTTTAAATAAAAATGTAGTTACTGATACATTTAGCAATTAATTTCAGCTGACACATAATTTAAATCTTTGACAAGAAAAATTGGGTAACTTTGATGCTTTATTTCTAAAATTAACAAAGGATGCCAAATTTATGTGTGAAGTTTCCATTGTAAATAAACAGACTCTTTACCTTAAATGATTATTTATGCAGAAAGTTGCTTGATGGGACTCAAAGCAGAGTCTTCAGGTCTTGAGGCATTTATCTCAAACATGAGCTTAAGAGATCAATGAATTTTAATGAAAAGAGTGGAATAAAACAGAAATCATAACAGACACTGTAGAAAAAAATAACAAGTAAAAATGTAAATTAATCTTTAAGTAATGATCTTTGGTGTAAAGCACAGGGTGGACACACAGAAAGAGGAGGATAAAATCATCATACTGGGTATGTCAGCAATGACTCTTCTCACCTCAGCTAGGAGAAATGGGCAAATTTTAAAAATGAAACTCATTACTGTGCACTTGCCATCACTTGTGAGGCATGAGTTCAAAACCAGCTTCTTCAAACAAATAGTCTTTGTGACAGTGTAAAATCCTGACGAGTCAAAATATAAGAAGGAAAGTCACCTTCTCTTGGAATACAGTACAAAGGACTGCCCTTTCCTCGAGAGGTCTAGAGGTCAGGGCAAAACAAGAGCAAATAGAGCTTCACAGTGCACAGCCAAAGTAGAGGTTTACAGTTCACATCAAAATGGTTGATATTTACCAACAAAGACAGTAACCATGGAACACTTAGGAGGCAGCTCTGCTGCTTCCGTGAGCGTGGAAAGTTTCTCTGAGGTGAAAGTACCAATTGTAGCCCCACCATAATTTGGATAAACCAGGTGACAGAGCTCAGTACCAACATCCCTCTTTCACTTCTTAGTTCCACATGATGTTCAAGTTCTGTGACTCATCCAGCCTGTGTCCTAACTGAAGGATCAGAGCATCAGTACCAAAGGTTAAGAGGAGCATCACCAATGGCGGCAGTAGGTACACTCTCCCAGGCTCTTCTGGGCTCACAGGTGCTCACAGATTTCACACAGGTTGCTTGACTAACATTTGAAAAACATCTGTTTCACTGATACGGGCGGACAACCTCAGGGGAGCTCTTTTTATTCCTAGGCATTAAAGTAGCTTCCTGTGAGCTCAGAAGAAACTTTGGGTGCATGCCTCCACCTGAGGTTGTTGCAATCTCCTCTTGACCTCCACTCTCCAGCTTTTCCAGTGGCTGAGTAATTCTCTGTTCCTTTGTATCAAACCTTTCCTTTGTATTAAACCCAAGTGCTGACCGAGCCACTGGGCTAAAGAGCACATTGATTATGAGTAACCAGGAACAACATGCAAAGATTTGTGATGTGAACCAAATAGTATTGGTATTTTCTTTTTATGTATTTAGTACAGGGTCTACAGGGTCTCACTACACAGATTGGACTCGTAGTGATCCTCCTGTTTTCAGCCTCCCAAGTGCTGGGATTATAGCCTTACACCACCATGCCCAGTCTCAGTTGCCTTATCAGTGCATGCTGGGAGCAGGGCCAGCACAGCATGCCAGGGATCAAACCCCAGTCACTGGGCCTGCCTAAGCAGGAGCTTTAGTCCGCTGAGATAACTGGCTGGCTCCTTAGTGTAATTATTGGAATGCAACTTTGTCTTCTTCTCTCCCTCTGTTTCTCCCTTCTTTCCTGCCCTCTGCATTACTTTCTTCCTTACCATTTTACTTTCCCGCAACGATAATAATGTTTGATTTCTGATGATTTAAGTCATATACATTAAAACTAAAGCTGTGGTTTTTGCAGATTCTGTGCCTGGAACCAGATACTGAGATTCTTTCATACACTCCATGTTGTAGAAAGAATTATTTCCACTTCATAATAATGCTACTTATATTTGGGCAGTACTTACTGTACTCTTATAGGTAATGAAATTTACTTCACTGTTCCATTGTGGTATACAATTATCTCATGACTACATTTTTTAAAAGTCTCCTCCCAGTGCAGAGAAGTCAGGGCCTTCATTTCTACAACTCTCCCTCCGTGTGTGTATGCAGATTGTGCTGTGCTAACAAGAAGCATTTCTATTGGATGGAAAGTTAGAAGGAAGGTGAGGTCAATAGGCTCTGGATGTAGTTTCAATCAGACACTGTGTATGTGAGAGATTTCGCACAGGTTGCTGGACTAACATTTGAAAACCATCTGTTTCACTGATACAGGGAGACCACCTTGGGGGAGCTCTTTTTATTCCTAGGCATTAAAGCAGCTTCTTGTGAGCTCAGAAGAAACTCCTCAGGTGGGAGTGCACTTCCACCTGAGGTCATCGTGATCTCCTCTTGACCTCCACTCTCCAGCTTTCCCAGCGACTGAGTAGTTCTCTATTTCTTTGTATTAAACCTTTTATGTTGAGAACCTATCATGTGTCTGTTTTTTTCTTAGGCAAACTATGATAAGGATTCTTTATATGTGGTACTGGTATTCTTATTCAGTTAAGGGAACAGGCTTGAAGAGTCACAGATCTCAGTGGTCTAGATTCCTGTCTGGTAAGCACAAGGACCCAGGTTTGATCTCTAGTACTGCATGCAGTTAAAGCACTGCATCAAGGTGGCCACCAAACTGGGCATAGTGGCCACACCTATGATCTCAGCACTGGGGAGGCTGAGATGGGAGGATCACTATGAGTTCAAGCTGCATAGCGAGACCCTGAACTAACACATACATAAGTTAAAAAAAAAATAAAAGATATTCACAAGAAACGAAGTTTTAGTTAGGAGTAGCTTACGAGATAGCCTCGGGGTAAATGAAGGAGTAATCCAAATAATAAAAACCACTGATGTTAGAGAACTTAATAAATTCACATAGCACATGCTGAAAGTGGAGCAAATCACAATACAGCCAAGCAAATGATCCAGCACATCAATATAGCGATGGTTCATCAACAGAAACAAAGATGTATTGAGTCCCTCTAAGACACAGCAGTCTGTACTAGAGAGGTTAAAGCAGCCACCCGAACCACAGGCAAGAGATGGAACCCAGACACACAACCACCCAACAGTAATCATGCAAACTGCCTCCTGAGTGCACAGGAAAGTGTTTAGAGAAGGATGCAATGGCCTGAGCGGTACAGCATGACACAGAGTCAAAGCAAAATAATAAGCCAAACTTCCCTATTTGGAAATGAGTGAGAAATAAGGGGAAACAAAAGGAAAGTGATTGGAAATAATCCTAGAGTCCTCTGAGCCATAAAGCTGCCCACATATATACTCCACGAGGTTAGTCACTGGGAAGGTGTCATCAATCAGTACAGTCACTCTGAAAGACTCCCTCAGGGAAAGTTAAGGAAAAATAGAGACCTAAGTAGTGCAATACATCAAACCCATGAGTCTAGGAATACAGTGGGAATAGAGGCGTTTATGATACAAATTAGTCCAAATGACCAAAGAGAGCAAACGTTTTCTATGTGTGCGTTATGTATCATAAAGTGCTTGAGACCCCGCATAAAATTGAGCACACTCTGTTAGACAGGTCCACTTGTTTATTCTAGGTGTTCCTAGCTCACCTATGCAGGTTTGCAACACGTCACTTTACTCAACTTTAAGGCATTCTATTTATGTGAATTCTAAGATTCTTAGGGCCTTCTAAGAAGTGTATGGCATGGTGGATTCTGTTATTATTTAATTAATGAGTAAGTTCACATGAAGTCAGGCTTCACTAGATTGTCATGTCTGAGAGATTAGAAAAATCTCTAGTCCGTCACTCCATGCCTTCAAAGTTTGCACTGGTCTACTTACTGGCATTGCAGTGGTTTTATGTCACTTCCCTCAACAGACACTGCTAGCTTCCCAGCGTCTTCTGAGGGGAATATGAATGATCATCCTGGATCTAACATGTTTCTACGATATAACCTTAGTCCATCTTTCTGGCACATCTTGTACAAACCCTAAACACTACATTCTTCAAGAACATTTTTATGTCTCCAACAATATAGCCCTTCCTTATTATTTTATAGAGTATTGTGGATTATCTGTGGTGAAATATCACTGTGACAACTCCCTTCAATCCTTAGTGAATAACAGCAGTGACATTATTTTTTCTCACATTTCTGAGGATTTCTCGGATGGTCCCTGTGCTGACTTTGCCTGTGTTCACTTAAGAGTCTGCAGCCAGCTGGAAGGGAAGCTCACTAAGAAGACCCCAGAGAGTCTCACTCCAGCTTTGGTGGGAGCTGCCACTGGCTGCTGCAAGCTCTTCTGTTGGTTAGGCTGATGTAATGACATCACAGGCTCAGAGCCGCATTCCAAGTGGAAAAAGAAAGAAGCTGCAAAACTTCAAGCCCAGATTTTGGAAATGCCACTGTGACTTTAGCTATATTCTACTGGGAAAATGAGTCAGCTTTGAGTTCAGTTTTTATTTTTTATTATAAAAACAATCAAAAAGTTGGGGTTATGTTGCATCTACTCCACTTCATGCTTGACCGCAATTATTTATAATCCTCCTACATGCACCATGCTTATCCTTTTTCAAGGCTTCTAAAAGTCTTATTCATAGCAGTAATCAAATAAAAGTCTAATATATAGTTTTCTGCAGCTTATCCAGAGTTCTTTAAGCTTAGAAGAAAAGTGATACATCCACATAAATACACACGCATACACACAAATCACTCACACAAATGTGTGCACACATGTTTACCCATGTATTGGTAAGATAGGTGCACAATGGCTTTAATAGACCTCAATAGAAAAATATAGTAGAATCATAAATGACTCAAAAAGAACTTAAATAATCCCCAATAGGAAAGAGTCACAGAGTTCAATGATTCAGAATAATTCTGAAATTTAACTCGTCACTTGATACCAGTTGTTTTAACTCTAAAAGCAGGAGATGATTCTCAAAAACAAACAAACAAACAAACAAAAAACCCACTGCGTTTGTATAGGTGTGGGACACATAGCGATAACATTTTCTCTGGGGAAATTGTACATATGTGTCATGCATTGACCATTTTTTGCTCTCCTTGGTCATGGCCCATATATGCTTTTTAGGAAGCGTTCTCTCTTCCACTGTTCTAAGTTCTTAGTTCCTTCTCTGGATTCTTGATTCCATTCTCAAGTACTTTGTTGTCTCCCATAGCACATATTTCTTCTTGAGTAGCTCCCTGGGCCCACACTCTGCTCCAAGGATTTCTTTTTCTACTGTGTCTGCTCACTCAATCCTGACCCTAACAGTTTAGTGTTGTCATAGCATCACTTTGTTTAAATCACATCTGGGAGTCTGTACTTACCCTACATCAGGGGCACCTTAGCATATGGCTTCTCATCTTGCAGTGGGTGACACCAGTTTTGTGACATGAGTGTCTCCAGCCAGCACTCCAGGTGCACAAGGGCAGAACTGCACAAAGTCATTTTTGCCTCATTCTGTTCATCAAAGAAAGTCAGGTGGCCAGTTTGCATTCAAGAATTGAAACAGCAAATCCTACCCCTTAAACTGTGAGAGTACATTTAGACTACTACACATTTCATTGTCTAGTTACACTTCTGTGCTTCCCAGTCCTTTAGATCAGTAACTTTGCCATGACGGTGCAGGATTTCATGCATTGTTTGACACAGTACATGTCATATAGGTGTGTGTGTGTGTGTGTGTGTGTGTGTGTGTGTGCAGTACTAAGGACTGAAAACCGGGCATCATGCATGCTCACAAATGTTTTACCCCAGTCTACAGTGAGCTTCAGCTTCATTCCCAGTCTTTCATTTTATTTTGAAGTATACTCTTGATAAGTTGCCCCCATCTGGCCTCAGTCTCTCAGTTCTCCTCCCCCAAGTGCTTAGTAACTGGTATTGTAGGCATGAGCCACCATGCTGGCTATAGAACAGCTTTTACTTAGACTTATGTACTATACAAATGGAAGAGTCACCAGAGCATCATGCAAAAATGAATGCAGAAAAAAGTCTTGTCCAGACCAATGTTTATGATAGAAGTAGGTTCCATGAAAAATAGAGAAAGAAACGCAAAGAGTTAAATATTCGTCATGAAAATTACTAACATTCCAATGTAACCAGCCTGTTTCATGCTAACAAAGGTAAAATATTTGTCCTGGAAAATATACATTCAATTTTCCTTGAAAGCATTCTATGATTTGAGGTCCATTTTTGTATTTTATGCTGCACTTTGTACAATAAATGGAATTGGCCTATATGGAAACTTACTAACCACCTTCAGAATATAAAACTGAGAAAAATCTTCAGGAAACTGAGAAGTTAATTTATATATTGTCATTTATTATTAAGTTATAAACTATCATTTTCCTATATCATTTTACTATGGACATATTTTCTGGTATTATGTGAACTTTTCCCAACTCTTTCCTAAATATTCCTCAAAAAGGAATTTCATAGTAAGAATAATATACAAGTAGCACAAAGTCTATTTTACATATATTTTAAATAAATACTGAGGCATTTATTTTTCCTCCCAATGTTGCATTTTTCATGATAGAGTTTAATAGTCTCCTCATGTTCCCTAAGAAAAATGAACACAGAATATACTAGGAGGAAAACACATTTCATTGAAAGTCTGATTTTCTGCTAGTATTTCTTATGCCAACTGACTATGTGGCACTGAGAAAATTATCTGATTTGTTTGGATCTCTGTTTCTTCATCTATACAATAAAAAACAAAAATTTCATTCATACTTAAGAGCTTTAACACACAACAGTTCTCTACATTACTTCTGGCTAACATACTAATGCAAAAGAGCTCATTAGATGTTTTTCACTATCTATCAGTTTCATTAACAAGACTTTTACTGCTTAGCAGGGGGAGAAGTGTGGTAGATGATTAATGAACCAGATCTTCAGCCTAAATATATATTCCCACATTGCCCAGCATACCAATAAACCAGGCAAGGAAAAATGGTTGGTTGAGACTATTTGCTCAGGCCACTGATGGTGGCAGTTTTTATTTTTCACAGTTAATAAAGTTAATACCTAGGAGACTCAATAAGAAAAATAGATAATAACTATGTAAATATCTGAAAAATGAGGCAATATAAAATTAAAATATAAGGGACCTAAGTGAACTTTGAAAAAGAGATTAAAGATAACCTGTAAATAAATTTATTAAGATCATTAAAGTCTCCAGCATTATGCTTTTATTATTTACACAAATGACTGTCCTCTGATCATGGTGCTATTTTCTCTCAGTTATTCTTTTGTCTGAGTACAAAGAAGTTAACAGCTAGGCAACTCCAAGTTCCAAAACTGTGAAGCTTGTAACATGACTTGGCTCCCTGAAAGAAACCAAAGCTGCTGCAGAATTAGCTGACTTCAGGCAGGTTGGGGTTATGCAAGACGATATCTGAGGATCCCAGCTCTTATAGATCACAAAGACTTTTATGCGAAAAGGACACAAGAGTTAACCCAAGGGGGGAAAAAAAACAGTTAACCCAAAATGAATCTCTACTGTCCAGAGATAGGACTGCTTTTTTCTTTCTTTGTTTGTTTGTTTTTTGTTTTGTTTTGTTTGCAGAACCACGGATTGAACTCAGGCCCTTGCAATTACTAGGGAAGCACTTATTCCACTGAGCCATCTCCCCGGCCCTATGACTGTTTTAATAACTGTGTTGTGTATAATATGTGAAAGCTTAATAAGTTCCTAAAAATATTTTAAACTAAAGTGCTCAATCATTATTCTAAGAAACTGATAAATACCCAGAGATAACTAGACATTTATCCCACGCTCATCTTATTGAATACACATAGAAGAAGAAAATATTCTAAAATTAAAAGTATCATCTACACATGATCCCGTGAGTCCATGGTTCAAGTTCTTATCAACTAAACGCTGTTATAATAAATATTCACAGAGCAGAGGAGTAAGCAAAAACACGATATCTTGTTTTAAAATTGTTTGACTTTTGTCTCTTTAAAATTAAAAAGAAAAGAATAATTTTCTTGAAATGTCTTACACAAAATTTTCTTAAATTCTTTACAAATGAGCCCGGGGAGATGGCAAGAACAAAGTCTCGAGTTCAATTCCGTGCACTGCATGCTGTGCCAGTCCCAGAACCACGGTCGCACCATGCAGTCCACCAAAATCAGGCATGCTGGTGCACGCCTATAACACCAGAGCTGGGGAGGCTGAGACACGATGATCACTATTAGGTGGACCTGCATAGCGAGGTCCTGTACCTGAAGTTCTTTTTTTAAGCGTGCTCTTCCCTGTGCTTCTCCAGAGACTACCCATGAGGCTGTGACCTCTGTCCCCTGCTGCTCCCCGTCCACCACATGTGATTTTAATCCCCCTCCTCTTCTCAGAGGGCGCCAGAGCTTCGCTGAGCTATGTCCCCATCACATGAGTCCTTTTCCCGTGTTAAGCAATCTTCCAGCTGCGATTCTATTTCTCAACCAAAATAGTTTGAATGTGTTAGTTTAATAAATTATTGATTTTCAAGACATTAACGTATAAATCATCTCCTTTAATCATCAACAATTTTATTCTGAATCGTATTATTCAGCTGGGATGCTATAAGGAAGTGGCTGTTGCCCTGGACAGTACGGATGCAGGGTGGAAAGATATCTTGCTGAAGAGGGTGAAAAGGAAGAGAGAGAAAGCAATAAGGACATGAAAAAAGGAAGTGAGGAAGGAAGAAGGACTGGAACGGAAAAGAAAGGTGGCAGATTTAATGGGCCCATCAGTATATTAATCAAGTTAAACTGTTTGTGCCTGCTTGTGCTGTCCACTTGAGCTGTGACTATTAAAATAAGTTACATCCATAATTTATTATCTCCATCCTTTGAGAAGCTAATTAGCTCTGCTACAATTAAATACTATTCGCAGCTCTTCAGCTGTTCTTATCAGCTCCTCAACTGACTATACAGCTGCCAAATCCTTTGGGTGAGACTACCCAGTTGTAAAATTGTGAAAAAAGCACTCGCTAGAGAGGGGCGCTCTTCTGCTTTAACATCATAGTGGTCTGTGATCCTTACTTTTCTTCAATTTTACTTCTTCTTTATGACTGTTGCTATTATTATTATTTACTAGCCTATGTTGGTGATAAGTAGTATCTATATTCATTTGGAGGCAAATATACCTGTATGTATTTACAAAGCTGCTACATCATGGTCACTAGGAAGTAGAGAGCAAGGAAAGAGTGTGGAGGAAGAAACATCCTTCTTTGGAACATCCTTAGAGACCATCTTTTCCCAACTAGACCCCTCCTCCTGACAGAACATTTAGCTCTGGATTTATTAGTGGATTACCTGCTGATGAATACAGTGTCCCACAATCAAATCATCTTCCACAGCCTGCCTCTGGACACAAGAGTCTACTTTTTTTTAATTCCTTTAGCAGGGTCTCACTATGTAATGCAGACTGGCTTGAACTCATTTATGTAGATCCAGGCTGGCCTTGAATTCATGGTAATCCTCCTGCCTCAGCCTACCAAGTGCTTGAATATACCACAATGTCCAGGCCTCTGTCTCCTAACCATAAAATAATGTATTATTTTTCTATGCCCATTTCCTGCTCACTTCTCTTCTTTCCCAATCCTTTTTGCCTCATCCTCTTCATAATAGCTGAGCTCTGAAAACAGTCTAGGTGCCATCTACAGAGAAAAGGATAAAGAAAAGGTAATTTATAGCTATAGACAGGTAGTAAATATATATTAACTTTTCTTTACATATTTGGGCACAAAGAATTGCCATGTCCTTCACAGGAAATTAAACATAGCTGGAGTTTATGGTCCTTATTTAAAAAATGCAGATTTTAATCCAGGGTTGGTGGCACAATCTGTAATCCAAGAACTCTGAGATGTTAAGGCAGGAAGATTGTAAATTTGAATCCTTTCTAAAAAGAAATAGCAACTAAGAAGGGCTTGTCTCCATGTAACAATAACAACAATACTCAGAATATTCATTATTTAATTTGTATTACTTTATGTATTCAGTACAGGGCCTACAGGGTGTCATTACACACTTTGGACTTGTAGTGATTCTCCTGTTTTCAGCTTCCCAAGTGCTGGGATTACAGGCATTCACCTCCACTCCCAGTCTCTATTGCTATCTCAGCTAGCCCCAGGGGCGGGGTTAGCATGGCATGTTGGGGATAGAAGCTCAGCCACTGTGCTGTACCTAAGCAGGCACTTTAGTCTACTGAGCTATCTGGCCAGCTACAAAATTCATTTTTTAAGAACTGGAAATGTAGCTCAATTAGAAAGCATTTCAGTAGAGAAAAAGAATTCAAAAGATTCTTGAGTACTATGAGAGCAAACTAAGTCAAAATTTCTGAAGAAGGGATCCAGGAAATTACACTTTTAAGAAGAATATTAGGAGTTCCTAGTTCTTGGGAGGCTGTAAACAGGCAGATCACTATGAGTCCGATCTAGTACTGAGACCCTGAACATCCTGT
>NDGM011124255.1:0-11782 GCA_002564305.1 Octomys mimax
AGTTCAGCTTGTTCCAAGTAGGTGCTTTAGACCACTGAGCCATCTCGCCAGCCCGATGTTACTCATTTCTTAAAGAGGTTCACCTCCTTCCATTGTGTTGTGCACTTTGCTTAGCTGGCCTGCATAATCTGCCAGGAACTGTGGAGGACTGCAGAGCTCAGCTGTGGCCTCAGCTGCGGTGTTTGTTCCAGAAGCCTCAGGCCCTGGGGAGGTGTTGTGGCTTCTCCACAACCTCTGAACTCAAGCAAGTGAAAGCTTAAATGATCCCTTGGTTTTTTGTGTCTGTGTGAGCTTGCCCAGGCCACTCTATCTGGGAAAATGGCATTTTTAGAAGACAGAAGATGGGGATTTTGATAGTATTTTCCTTGTAAGGTAACTGAGGGTGAAGCAAGTTAGTACATAGAAGGGGCTTAGCACAAAGGTGACCACAGGGGAATGGCTGATGTATTTTAATCAATAGCAGGAAAAAAGAGTGCAGGCTGATGTTTTTCACTTGAGTCCTTTAGCCTAGGCTGAATTTCTTTCCCTGCTTATTTTATTTGTTGGAGTTCTTGGTCAATTTCTTCAGAAACTCCAAGATGTCTAGGGAAGAAGTGTGGACAATTCTCTTCCCTCTCTCGCTTTGGGGATCAGAGAATGTGGTCCACCACTTAGAAAATCCCATATTTCCTCAGAGGAGGTCAAGATTAATACCAACTTCTTTACACAGAGAACAACACTCATGCCTGTCTCTCCATTTATTTATTAATTATTATTATTTTTTAAATTTTTATTGATGGCACCAGGGTTTGAACTCAGGACCTTGCACTTGCCAGGCAAGCACTTATTCCACTGAGCTATCTCCTCAGCCCCTCCCTTTCATTGGTAAGTCAAACACCTATTCTCATTAAAATTTAAGAATTTATCAAGTATCAGAGCATATGATGAGAGCACAATGCCTTTCTCCTTTGAGCCTCTTAGGTGCTGTGGGAGAAACACAGACATGTGTAATGTTCCTACTGTGAGCTAGATGGGGTTGGAGTGAAGGTGAGGAGCCCTCTGTGTTTCAGTGCTGCCTGCAGCACCCAGGGCCTGGGGGTGGCAGAGCTCATGTCCAGATGCCAGACTTCTGCCAGCATTTGGCTACAGCAGTTTTCTATGATCCCTTCATAGGCCTCCAGCTCTGATTTTACACATTAATATTTTCCTCTTCCACATGGAAGGTGTTAGGCATGTTACACTCCCCTCCTCTGACCCAGGAAATTATGTTCATTTTTTTCTCCATTTAGCTAATAGATTTCACACACCCAATTGTCATATATAATAATCCACAGATAAAAAGTCAGGAGACCAAGAAAGCTCTGACTTCTAAATGTAGACTTGAAAAGCTCCTTGTCGGCGTAATGCTTGGATGGGTCACTAAACCTTGGCATCTAAACACAGAGCGCTATGTCCACTGCTATAGCCAGTGAACCACTCATCCCCAGCTTCACCCCTTGCTTCCTGTGCATGCAGCAGGCCATATTTGGGCTGTGATGGGGCACTGGATTGTGTTGCCTTGCTCCTGTCCTTCCGGTTTTGTGAAATTACCCCCTCTGTATGTGCCACAAACCTTTACTTCTTTCTCTGAGGTCATCACTAGCTGAATTTTGTGTATGCACAAGTAAGAGAGTAGCTTTTAGGTGATTTTACCCTCCCTACAGCCCTATAGAACATAATGACTCTATTACTTTACCTGACT
This sequence comes from Octomys mimax, assembly GCA_002564305.1. Taxonomy (NCBI): domain Eukaryota; kingdom Metazoa; phylum Chordata; class Mammalia; order Rodentia; family Octodontidae; genus Octomys; species Octomys mimax. Next base: position 1,721 of record NDGM011124255.1, read on the forward strand.
GTAATAATTATTATATATATACCAAAATTATGTTGCACATCTTAAATATATGTAACTAAAGAGATACTGTGAAATAGAGTTGCCACTTGGCCACACAGCCTGATTAGCCATCAGGTGGATGGCTTCACTCTACTCCTGCCAGTCTGATCTAGTCCTCCCAGTGCAGCTGAGTAGTTCCCTCAGAATGATCCTCCACAACTGGACCAACCAGTCTGAGATTTTCCTTGTCTGCCCCTTTTTGTGTTCTGATTCATCGGCCTCTGAGGCTCCACCTTCTCTTCTGAAGTGGTCTCTGAAGCTCCTGGCAGATTGGTGAACTGACCTGTTTGTCTCTGGAATGGAGTGGTGGATTCTTCCCATCCCTTGTTGACTTAGAGCCCTTGGTCACTGTGGCTGCTGCACTGCAGGAGTCTGTAAGATAGTCAGTTATACCCAAGACCCACTACACTGGTTTATTGTGAGCCCCAGTGGAGACAGTGCATGTAAAGGTTTCAGTGGGTAACATTACCAAATTATCAGGTACTGCCAGTGGGATTTTGTTGTTAGGCTAATGGTTGACCATGACCACTGAAGACTCAGCCAGCCAGCCTTCACCCCCTTAGGAGGCCATGCAGTGGACAGCAGGTTGGTTGACCCCAGAGTTCTCTTAGGGATTCTGGGATCTCAGGATATGAGGGATCCATGATGTGATTTGGAAAGTACATTTGTCATACACTTGGAATAATGCAGATGGACAATTCATAATAGGATATAAGAATTAGTGAGTCCTTTGATTCGACTCTAGAGCTCATTCTCTCAAATAATTGTTATTCTTGTCAATCATAGCTCATAGATTCAAATTATGTTAGAAGCAGCTCTGCAAGAAACTGGCGCCCTTACTTGGGTGGACCAGGGAGCTACATGATATCCAGCTAACATTAAAATTTATTTAAAGGGTTACTTGTGCCACTAAAGGTTTGCTGTGTCTCTGTCTCTGTCTGTCTGTCTCCCTCGTATGTGTGTATCTGTGTGTACCAACACTTCAGGGGAAAGCGTGGGAGGCAGAGAGAAAATCCTGTCATGGCTCCAACTGATCCCAGTGGGGCTCATATTACATTTACTTCCCCTGGGAAATTCTCAGCTGGGAATTCACACCCCTTCCTGTAGAAGCTCAATTCCAGTGAGACCAGGTGGCATCCTCAGCGCCCACAGTCATGGGCAGTCTCCCTTCTGCCTTGTCATCCTGGCAAATTGCCTCATTCTTCAAGTCATCTTAAAAAGAGACACCCATGAACTGTAATTTTTTTTATAAGGTCTTTTCTGAGACTGACATGTGTCCATTCATTGTGGAAATTAGAAAAAAAAAAAGAAGGCAAATAACTTCAAACTACATTAGATAAATACCAGAGGCAGCAGTAAGTAATAGAACAATCACGAGCAATTTGAAGCCTTCCATGCACTAAAAGAAAATGTCTAAGTCAGGGAGGCATCTGTATGGGAAAGTGTGAAATGAAATTATTTCCATTCTGCCTCTTGCACACATGGACTGGTCCCCCGAGCCTCATAAGTACATTATCTCATTTGACAAAAGTGTCAGCAAATGTAATGCTAAGTTTAAAGGTTTAATGCATAAAAGAATTGCATTTTGGGGAAAAGAGTGACATTTCATACTGTCATAGCTGTGGTTAAACTTTTAGTTTCCAAGCAAAATACGTTCTTTGGGACTTATTCAGTTTGCTGATGGGCTTTGTTTTTCAAAAGTGGAGCCACTAGGTAGAGTCAGGGTCTCTGGATGGGGCCTCATTGCCATCATCCATCTGGTGCATGTGCAGAAGGCCACACTTGCTTGTGGATTTATCCATGTGCCACTCTTTCCTCTGCCAGCTCCCATGAGGGCTGATGTCCTCTGCCTGGTCATTATGCACACCGTGCTTCTGCTCCCGGGTTGGTGTCACTAATAATGAACACTGCTATGTCTGCGGTCACGAGGGCTCTGGAGAACCAGCCATCCAGTGTGCCGTGCTACATTTGAAAAGATAATATTGTTCTTGGGGAAAGTTATTCTGCTTCCAATCAGTCTCAGTTTTTGAAAAAGATCAAGCCTTCCTCTGTAAGGCAGGGTCTAGTGGTAGAGAGTGGCAGGGGCCTGCCTCTTCCTTTCACACAGGAGGAAGAGTATGCGGTACGCAGAGCATCAGAAGGAAGCTCATTTGCTGTGTTGCAGGGCAAGAGGCCTTGGGCTGGGGATCGTAGGAGGAAGCGGAGCCCTGGTAAATGCTGGTGTGACAGTGCTTGACGTGCGTAACCCCATGAGGGCGGGCTGTGTGTGCAGAGCTCAGAACAGCGGAAACGGCAGGCAGGAAGCATCTTCTACCAGAGCCCTGGAAGCACAAGGGTGAGGTTCGCAACCTAAAAGCCCACTTTTCCTGGGATCTGGTTAAGTTCAAACATCTGGTCGGTAGTTAGCAGGGTTGGGACGAGTAGGGGGTGGAGGCAAGGACAGACAAACTCATTGCTTTTCAGTGCTAGAAGGAGAAACTTTCAGAGCTAAAGGCTGAACACAGGAGAGTCTTAAAATTATGGTATTGTGTCCGTGTCTCAGAGCCCAAGCACAGCTTTCAAGGTGCCTCTGTGATTCTGTCTTCTCTCAGGTAGAGGGTTGTGTGCATGTAGCATGTGAGTATCTTGGTCACGTCTTGCTGACACTCAGCTCAGGTCCTTTAAACCAAGGATCTCAGGGCTCTAGGCAAAAGCAGTGATGTGTACCAGGTTGGGGATCAGGCAGCCATAGGGAAGCATGGGCAGCTCCTACACGGCGCAGTCCATGAGCTGGACAGGAGCTGCCCCCGTGTTACTGCAGCCCAGGCACCCCAACTCTGCGGCATGCAGAAGTGTGGGGGATGGGACTGCAGCACAGGCTTGCGTGCAATGTCTGCACCTGCTCTCGCTCCCACACATACATGTATGCATACGCACACACACAACACGTGTGTACCAACATCTACACAGGTGCCACACGTGTAGCACACCACACATGCACAGATACCACACACTATACATGCACATACACACTATACATTGGCACAGATGACACATCATATATTCACATACTATCACACATACACAAATATGCTTATGACACAAGCTATACATATGCTACAAACATGCATCCTTCCACATATCTAATGCACTCATACTATGTACACCACATACCTATGCATGTGCATATCCACACTACACAACTCCACATATACACAGTAGCACACATCACACATTTATATATATTTATACATATATATATCGCAAACATATACACATACTCATTAAACATACCACAGACATATATACTGAGCTTTCATTATACATACCCATCAAACATACATACAAACACACATACACAAACACACATGTACGCACACGAACATGACTCTTCTCTTACTTTCCAGTGGCATCTGGTAGCCCATTTGTTTGATTTCATTAGCAATACTTGGGGGAAACTATCTAACAGGTTCCAAATAGCTTGGAGGTTTGTTTTGGATCAATCTAAGAAAATAGAGTTTTCTGAGGAAATTTACAGTATCTATTCAAAGGGGGTAAAATTAATCTATTAATGGAAAATGAAGATTCACAAACATTTCAAAGTATTTTAGCATATAATAAACAACAGAAAGTTATTTTTATCTGTAAGTTACTACCCATTAACCAGTTAACCAAATTAGGGAAAACCAGCTTAAATTATGTCCGTGTATTAGCCATCCGCGATGGAGTTTTTTTATTCCAGGTCCTGGCCTTTCCTCACTCCCTGGCTAGGTTCTGGCCTTTCCTCAACAGAACTCAATCTTACAAGTTATGCAGGATGCTCTGAGGGTTGGGTTTGTGGTGAAGTTTGGTGGCCAGATGATCCCGAGGTAAGAGGGCACCCAGAGCACTGTGGTCCCACACAAGGGTTTAGAGACCTGCGCCAGTCCACATGCTGCCCTACAGCAAGGCACAGAAGGTCCCTCCAGAAGTGTGACTCTCGAGCCCCTTGGGACAGAGTGGTGGCTCCACGCATGTGAGCAGCACATTCCTCATACACTCAAGCCTCTGTGAGCTATGGACAGGTAGCTAGTGCATTTCAGATGAGTGGAGAAATACTTTGTTTTATTCCTCCTGAGGTCTCTAGGTCTTTCTAACTCCTATATTTCTTTTCCTCCTGAGAGAGAGGTGATTTGGCCAGAAGTTCCGCAGCTCCAGGTGGGAAAGGGAAGCAGGGTCGAGTTCTTTCCATGTGTCTTTCCTCACAGCTTTGTCCACATGTCAATCTGGTACAGGTCACACATTTGGTACGTGCTTAATTACTCTCTCTCTCTCTCCTCGAAGTTTCTGAAGTAACTATCAACTGCCTGACTGGTAGGGGAAATTTTCTTATTTAGATCATGGAAAAATACAGGTGATCATTTGTCAAGGTTTTACTAACCCTCAAGCCTTGCTGAGGAAGAAGCCCTGAAGTCAGGGTCAAGAGCCTTTGTTTTGAGGATGTTCCTTAGTGGTAAAGCACTTGCCTAGAAGGTGCGAAGCTTTAGGTTCCACTCCTAGCACTGCCAAAAACTAATAGATCAACCAACCAAAACCCTGTTTGGTTCCAGTAGACTCCTCCTGTTTGCCACTCCTCCACTTCATTCCTCTAGAAAATAAAGGGACCCAAGCAAAGGATTGCTATATTTTCTCTTGTTCTGATTGTTAATGGCTCTATAACTTACTTGGCTTTGGTAAAGCAATCTAGAGAAATAACCTCAGTTTTCAGTACTATTAATAAAATCATATTGTCTTGAGAAGTGTTGTTCATATTGATATTTTGTCTCTGCCTGTCTCTGTCTCTCTTTGTCTCTGTCTCTCTGTCTCTGTCTCTCTCTGTCTCTGTCTCTGTCTCTCTCTCTCTCTCATGCATGCACCAAGAGTGCCCACTCTGAGCTCTCTTTACTGATCAAAACACAAGTGATTGCTCAGATTCCTTTCTTAAGCCAACTTTATTTAAAATCAGGTATCTTTTTTTTTTTTTGTTCACCCAACAACATCATCAGTGTTAGCAACCTTCAATAAATACCCTTTTTCCTCCTCATCCCATGACAATAAGCATATTCTTAGTTCATTTTAGTTGAAAGGGGAATCCATCTGTTAGGTGATATTAAAATGCAAAGTGGTGTTCATATGGTTTGGAATGTTTTCCCTCCCGCTTTTACATGCTTGACAGCATGCCATAAGAAAAGAAGACTATAGTGCAAGGCAAATAGTCTCAGGATTCTCTTGGTCTCTGTTTCTGTCTCTCTGTTTCTCTGTATGTCTCTGTCTCTACCACCCGTTTCTCACCCCCTATCTCTGTCTCTGTCTCTATGTCTGTCTCTGTCTCTCTGTCTCTGTCTCTCTCTGTCTCTCTTTCTCTCTCTTTCATTCACCCCGAGTGCCTGCTCTGAGCTTTCTTTATTGATCAAAACACAAGTGATTGCTCAGATTCCTTTCTTAAGCCGGTTTTATTTAAAATCAGGTATCTTTTTTTTTTTTTTTTTTTTGGTACCAGGGATTGAACTCAGGACCCTGTGCTTGCCTTGCAAGCACTTATTCTAATTAGCTATCTCCCTGGCCCTAAAATCAGGTATCTTGATGATGTTCCTTTCACTTCACTCCATTTTCAAATGCTAGAACTATTCTGAAAGGGAAACTCCAGTCCAGCTCTTTCTTTGTTCAATACTCTATGACACTATAATCACTTTTCTTTTTTTACTTTATGTTTTTATTTGAAGAGAAAAACTCAAGGAAAGAGGAGTGGATGGTGTAAGACATCTGGTTCATTTCCTCTAATCCCCAGAGATCTTGGTAATATGGACATTAGTAATGTTTTCCTGTGTTTTGGATAAGGATGGGACCCCAGAAGAGGATGGAATTTCAGGTGAGGATGAAGTTCCAGGTGAAGATATGACACTGCAGGTGAGACTAGAATCCAGGTGGGGGTGGGATTACTGGTAAATTATGAGGGCTTCAATTGTGGATGAGATTCTAGTTGAGAAAGGACCTGCAGGTAAAGACTTTAGGTAAAAGTAGAGCTGTGATTGAGGATGGGATTCCAGGGAAGGGAGGGACTGCGGGTAAAGCTAGAATGGGTTCTGGGTACAAACAGGACTGTAGGTGAAGGTGGGACTCCAGTTGAGGATGGACTGCAGGTGGGGCTGGCTGTCCAGATGAAGATGGAACTACAGATGAGGGCGGATTCTAAGTAAAGAAGGAACTGAAAGTAGAGGTGGGGTTCTAGATGAGGATGGGATTCTGGGTTTGGGGTAAGTATAGGACTTCAAGAGAGGGTGGCACTTGGGCAGAGGTGGTATTTCAGGTGATGATAGTGCCCAGGTAAGCACAGGGTGCCAGGTGAATGTGGGTCTGTGAGTGAGGATGTGCTTGAGATAAGAAAGAGCTGCAGGGAATGGATTTCCTGGAATTTTCTGCTTCAGCAGAGAGCATACAGGCCTTCCACTAGCTCCCATGGTCCCAACCTTTGGGGACTATGGTACCTCCCATATCTAGTGGGGACCTCTCCATACTTTGGGAAAGGGAGCTGCTTACTTAGATTGTCTTCATCCTCCGTGTTTGTGGTGCCAGGACTTAGATACTTGAAAGGAGCGAGGAAGGTTGACAGTATGCTGACTTTGTCTGGAAAGAAAAGAACAGGAAATGGGCTTTTGACATCGAGTTTCAACAGAACTCAATGCTCTCATATGTTCTTATTACTGAGGAGTTGGACAAGGGAGGTGAAAAGGTCACTTTGCTTTCAGATACTTCATTCTAGCTCAGTCTTTTATTGAATTTCTGACAGCATTTTATCAAATTCCTCTCCATTCAATTTTAAGCTTTATGATTTCCATCTTTCTCCTGTTAGTGTTGGCATCTTTCCTGCTCTGCTTCCATGCCCCCCAAAGTCCATGTAATTGTCTTCAGGGTAGCAACCATACATCTGCTTACCAGGTGGGTGGGCCCAAGCTGCCATATGAAGGTCATGTCATAGACCAACACAAGTAAACCCATAATTAATAGAGCATTGTGAAAATAAAGACAAAACTTTTGTCCTTCTTGTTGGAGAATTTTCTTCATGGGCTTGAAATGCATGGAAGACAAAGGGGGCTTATCAAAACGGTAGCACCCCCTGTTTGAGCAGGCAGAAGAGAGGAGAGAAGGGAGGAAGGATATCAGTTCACAGGGCCTGTGTAGTGTCTCTTGGAAACAGGCAAGTGTAACTGACACTGTGGGTGGGTTCTTTGGTCTGCCCTTTGACCATAGCCCTGTTCACCAGAGAAGCTAAGGTGAGCGTGGCAGTCTCTTGGGCACTGGTCACTGAGTGCTGCAGAGCTGGGAAAATGGGCCAAAGTGGGAAATGCCTCCTGTGACTAAGAAAATGTTTTTTTCCATGGCCTCAACAATTTCTCATTAACCAGAGAGATAGTTGCAGGAACTATTGGGAGGGGAAATAAGACTAAAGAAGCAAGCCAAATGTAAAGCTCCTTACGGTAGAGATTTTTGTGATAACAGTAAATGGCAGGAGTTGGAAGTTTTTGTCCACATGGAACTTCTCTCCCAGACAAAGAACCTCCAAGAGGCACTGGACATGAAGCCCCCTCTGTTCCAGCACTCCCAGCTGCACAGTTATCCCAGTCTAGTCTGCATGATTCTCTGTGTTTCAATGTGAATTCTGGGCACATTTACCAAAGGACTGTAAATGGAAGTAGTGCTGCTGCCTATTTAGTGTAGTACAGATTCACAATAGAATGACTACTTATATTCATGGCTTTTTGGTTTATTTGTTTTTGTGGTACTGGGAATTGAACTCAGAGCCTTCACAGTGAGCTACAGATCCAGCTTTCTTATTTTTCCTTTTTTTGAAATTTTGAGACAGGGTCTTGCTAAATTGCTAAGTTGCCCAGGCTGGGTTCAAACTTGTGATCTTTCTGCCTAAACCTCCAGAGAGTGCTGGGATTAAAGCTACGTGCTGCCTCACCTGGCTCTGTTGGTCAAGTTGCTGAGGGCATTGACCACCGATAGCTTAGTTGCTTTGAGGTTTATATTTTGGCCCTGCATACCTTGTTCTAAGTGTGATCTCTCATGCAAATGCTTGCTAGTGATTTTATATACGCTTGGCCTTCAGGCATCCAGACCGAGCCTGAAACCTGCTCTTTTTCTTCTGAGGCTGAGTTTTCTCTTTAGCAAGCTTTCCAGAGGCCAGTGGAGTTCACATTGAAATTCACTCAGCAGCCTGTTAACAGCTGTTGTTTCCAACAGGGACAGGCAACAATATGATGTTCACACAAAGAGAACAATAAATAACCCAAATATGAAATGCCTACTACTTCTTCGTTCTACCAAACAAGAAGAATAAACCTGGGAAAGGATTTGCTCTCCCTGAACTCTCTCAGCCCTAGTTAATTTACTATAAGAGAATGAAATATCTTGCTTGAGTTATAATTTCATTAAAGGAGTCCAATAATGTTACACAAAGAGTGTGAAGCTCAAATGATTTAGTCTGCAAGATCTCAAAATGAAATTACAATTTTGTAATAAAGCACGGCTACCAGCCAAACACCCACAAAAATACACTAAAGTCTTTCAAGCCTCACCTTGGAACAGTTGTGAAATATTTAAAGATTGTTATAGAACCATCACAGTTCTCACTTTCTGATGTTTTTGGATTTATCAAATAAAAGCACAAAATGCCCAGTTAAAATTGAGTTTCAGCTAAATAAGAGATTGTTCTTAATACACGCACATTCTGAATATTATGTGAGATCTATAAACCAACACAATTCATTGTTTATTTGAAATTCATATTTTAGGCAAAAGACAAAACAGATATTTATTATGGTGGATATGTTAATGGACAATAAATGCATGATGCCATGCATATAACTGGTCATTTGGGAAATGTAATGAAAACCACAATGCAACATTAATTCATACCCATTAAGATGGTTATTACAAACAAAATAGAAAATAACGCATGGGTGAGGGTGCAGATAAAGTAGAACCTTTCTGCACGGTGGGTGGCAAAGACAATGATGCAGCTGCTACAGAACTGTCAACTACATCTCTAAGTCTTTGCCCCAAAGAATTGAAGCTCAAAGGGACAGTGCACACTGATATTCATAGCAGAGTTATTCATAAGAGCTTAGTGATGGGAGCAACTCAGGTGATTCTCAGATGAATGGATGGAGAAAATGAGGTTTCCTCCCTAAAACATATTATTCATCTCTTCAATAGAAGGTAATCCTGCCATTTGTGACAATGTGGTTCAAACTGAAGAACCATATGCAAATAAAAATGTGGCAGGCATAGACAGATATCGTTTGATCTCACTTGTGTGCATAAGGTAGGAAAGTCTAATTCATAAATACCAAGAGGACAGTGATTTCCAGGAGCTGGAGAAGTGGAGGGAATGGGGGGATATCAGTCAGAGGATGCAAATCTTCAGTTATAACAAAATAAGTTCTAGGGGTGTAATGTACATCATGATGATGATGATTAGTCCTAATGTATTATATACTTGAAAGTTGATGAGAGAAGATTTTAGTCCCTTGTGTACACACACACACACACATACACGTGCATACACCCACACACATATGCATACATGCACACACACACACACACACACACACACACACACTTTGTTGACTATGGGTGGTGATGAATGTGTTAATTGTATTGTGGTAATTATTAGAGAATATATACATATGTTATCATAGTATGCATTTTGAGTATATGCATTTTTGTTTGTCAGTAAAATATTTTAAAAGTAAGTAATCACCATGGCCAGAAGATCAAAATTAGCTGGTCTTTCTGTATTTTTTTTAGCTGCCCAAAGTAGGCTCTAACAACTTTCTGTCCAGTGGATTTGAGGTTTCCTGGGCCAGCTTAAACACAAGAAATGACTGTTAGAGAAGGGGAAGGGAGAGGGGAAGACAGCCAGGAAGGAGAGGGGGAAGCAGGCAATAGGCAGGCTGAATATGACCAAAGCATGTTGTATATATATATAGAAAGGTCATAATGTAACATCTATGTGCATAA
>NDGM011124256.1:0-13946 GCA_002564305.1 Octomys mimax
GTACTATGAATACTACGAAGACAACAATATGCAATGTATTAATTATTGAAACTGTCCTACTAAATAGTTTTGAAACTGTCTTTTTGCTGTTTCTCAATAAAATTAATTTAAAAATCAATTTATCCTGTTTTGATCAAATTACAATATTTAGTATGAGTATATAACCTCTCATGTGACTGCTTTGAAGGGGCTTTTGTTTGCTATAATGTATAAATCATGGTGTGTTTGGTTTTAAAAATTAATGACATTATTCAGAGTTATACTCTCCATTAATTACTACCTTTTCAGCAGTTCCCATGCTTAAAAAGATATCAAAATCACCTAAAGAGTGTTTTACATTAAATGATTACTGAAACTCTACCCAGTCCCTGGTCCAGAATCTGTATCTCTATTTGGAGTGCAGTCTTTTAACTAACTCCCCAATTGATTCCATGCAGCCATCTTGCACTTTTAAATGGACCATTTAGAGCCATTAACCTGCTACACCATTGCCCCAGTTGAGAAATTTGTACCAACACCAATCTTTCTTATCCTCTTTGCTATAGCTTGAATCTTGAGTGTTCTGAAAAGGCCATGTGTTAAAGATTGTCTTTATGCTAGTATTACTGCAAGGTGAGGGAACCTCTAAGAGGCAGGGAAGCCAGGCCCAAGCCATACACCTATAATCCCAGCACTCTGGAAAGCTGAGCCAGGAAAAGCAAAGTTGAGCCTGGCTTGGACAATTTAGCTCCTTAGTAAGACCCTGTCTCAAAATAAAAGATAAAATTAAAGGGACTGGATCTCTCTTCAGTGCAAAAGGCCAGGGTTCGAGCCCCAGTGGTACAGGGGTAGAAGCAAGGACTAGTGAAAGGATTTCAGGTCCTTGGACACAGACCTCCTTACTCCCCTCTTCTCCTTCGTTGTGAGGTGAGTGGCTTTGATCTGTCATATGCTCCCTGCCATTGATAAGAGGTCTAAAAGAAATAGATCTGCTGCATCATGGACTGGAGCCTCTAAAACCATGAGCTAAAATAAACATTTTCCTTTTGCAGATTGATCACCTCAGCCATTCATCAATGATAGCTGACCCTTTCTATTTGTTAGCTATGTCCTATTGCATTTACATTGAAATACCTCACTGTAAATTATGATTTGATATATTAACATGCTTATCTTTCTACTTCTATCAAATAAAGAAATTAGGCCATACTTTGGCATAATTTTAGCACTTATTAAATTTATTTTGAGTGAGTGATCAAGGGACTGAATGAAGCACACCATAACAAATCTTGTTAAATACCTTGTTCATTTCAGACTTTATTATATTCTATATCTCCTTAGGTTTCCACTCTACTAAAATAATGAGATTAGATCAAACATACTGATTTTATGAAGCTGATACTGATTCTTAGAGACATCCCCCCCAAAAATCTTTCTTCATTATGTCCATTCTATACTAATCCATTAGAGATTAATTTCTGGAATATCAAACATATATGTCTCAGTATTGGAAATTATATTCCTTTTGGAAACTGGAAAGGATGTGTCATTTTTTAAAATTAAAAATGACAGGACAGTTTCTGAAGTCCTATGCTTTGCTTATAAAGTCGTTAATATGGTCAAGTACTTTCACTTATGGATTATGTCAGTCTCAATAAAGATAATTCACCTGTAGTCAGGATGCTGGCGTTCACATTGAACAACCCTTCATAATCCCTGCATTTACACACCTGGGGTCTAAGCGCCATCTTAGCAATTTTCATATTGTGGTGGATGGACAACAGGTGGGGAACTTGTTACACACAGCTGAACTGAACTAGCATGATGCTGGGTGTGGGAGGCCCAGCTGAGGATTGTTGCCAGCAGCATAAGAGGCAGAGCTGGGAAAGAAAAGCTGCTTGAGAGCTGTTTGGAAGCTGTTGGAAGATGTTAGAAGATGTTAGGGAAGCTGTTAAAGGCTACAGGAAGCTGTAGGGAGTTGTTGGTTTTCTGCTGGAGGACATTGTCATGCTGGCTTTCCTGATGAACTTGACTGTTCTTGTCAGAGAACAAGCTTGGGACCATGTTGTCACTGAGAATGGCTATGGTTCACTTTGGGGGAGCTCTGGTCTTTACTTTGAACATCACTTCCTAGCTCCAGAGGGGAAAGTGGTACATTGCTCAGTCTCCTAGAGAAACTCATCACGTTGGCTTTCCTGATGCGAACTCGGCTTTCCTCATGACTGGAGGAGCTTGGGACCTCACTGTTGCTGAGGATGGTTATGGTGCTTTTCAGGGAAGCTCTGGGTCTTACTTTGAGCATTGCTTCCTGGCTCCAGTGCAGACCCCTCTGCCTGCTAGCACAGGTCCTTCACTGTGTTGGTACAGCCTCTAGCTTCCACCACTGACCTTTGGGCCTTCTCAGTGCAGATGTGTCAAACAGGCCCACATCAGACATGGCTATGGACTCTAGGTCTTCAGCTGAACTCATGCAGTACATTACCATGAGATCCAGGCCCTCAGCTGGATTTTTTTGGTCTTTAGAATATGGACAGATTTCCTGCACTCTCTTTGTATATGATTCATTGGGTAAGTATTAAAAAATAATCTTATAAATTATGTGTCCTGTATTGTAGTGTTCCTCTTGCAAAACCCCAAACTACAACACACATTAGCTTGGAAATATATTCTTTTTGACAGAGAAGGGAGACTAATATTAAAAGTTAGGATCTATTCACTTTCACTTTTCAATCATGAAAGTAGTGTATCTTCGTACGAATAACAATGGCTTTCTTATTCCTAAGGAAATATTACTGCTTTCAATAGTTTTCCATATCAACCTACTTTGTTATGGTCTTAGTCTAGTTGTCCCCACAAAGGCTAGAGCAGTTATGGGGCAACTTCCAGAACTTATAATTAATTCATGATCCAGTTCTGGGATTATGGGTCTAAGTACTTCTGGGATTATGGGTGTGAGTGCTATACCCAGCCTAGGATGGATAGCCTGAATACATCATAAGGGAGACAGACTTGCTCTCTGTGGCTATTTTGTTGCTGCTACTCTTTCGTTTTGCTCTTGCTGTATTTCTGTTTTCTGTCACCATTAAATGCTTCCCTCTGCTGTGGACCCAGCTGAGTATGGACTAAAACCTCCACAAACCATGAGCTAAATGAACCTTTCCTTCCTAAATTTTGGACATCAGGTACTTTGTCCCAGCCATGAGAGAAACATAACTGAGACAGTATTTTATACCTTTAAACTGCTATACATTCTAAATAATAATGTGTACTTAGTACTCACCAGGTGGCTGGCATTTCTGTGTTTTAGACAAACATATTAATATATTATAAATTAATCTTTGTGAAAACAATTTGTAGCAGGTATTTCATTAAAGCAGTATGTATAGTACTCTGTGAACCAAGGTACACAGAAGTATACCATCCAGGAACTTACAACTCAGAGATGTCTGAGGAAGTTGAAATATGAACTCAAGCAGTCTGGCCCACTATTCTTAAGCACTATTCCAGACATTTTCTTCATTTGTGTGCACTTGTTCATAGCTGAATATTCTCAAAAATAAATAAATAATAATAAAAAATTTTAAAAGGGGCCTGGGAGATGGCTCAGTAGAACAAGCGATTCCCTGGCAAGCGCAAGGGCCTGAGTTCAATCCCTGGTTCTGCAAAATAAATAAACAAATAAAATATAGCTGAATATACTCTGAACTCACGCAAGAGTGCCTTATGCATGTACATTGATTCTATTAGATAACTACTCCTTTTATGGCTAAGAATTTATGACTACAAAAGTAACATTAATTTTCCACCAATAGTCTCAGAACCAGTCTGTTTTGTATGTAAAACACACACACATTGCAGATATATCCCATAAATTGAAAAATGAAATTGACAAAACACATTCAACTATTAGCAGTTTGCACATTTTCTTCTCTTTTAATAACACTGTGAATATGCTATTATCTAACAAGAAAAGAAACTAAAATTCCTGCCTGCTGTTCACACTTTGAACTATTTATATAATATTCTATTTTGGAGAAGAATTTTAGCAACTGTTTGTGCCTTGCTGGAAAGTCACTGTTATTATCACTCAAGGAAAAAAGAAAACTGTTGCAAGATTGATTTGTCGTCATCTAGAATTTATCAGGACAAACAATGTGATTGTCTCCAACCTGACGTGCAGATCTCATCTCTGAATATCCACCAGTGCTCACACCGATTTTCTATTCTAATCTTAGGTGTGCCACTCTGTCATATGTATATATGATGTTTATGCACATATAAATGACCTACTTATGCATATGTGTATTTTGATACACATGGGTTATTAAGAAGCTACAGTGTCTTAATGACTGTTAACTTTAATACGCGGAGGTTTACCCTATAAGTGTGCCTTCCCACTGCCTTGTCAGATTAGCACATTCCTCCACAGTGGGGCTGGCACGTTCATTTCCTCCCGGATTTTTGACTGCCCAGAAGTACACTGTGTAGGTCTTGCTCGGAGCACTAGGCAGTGATCCAGGAAGATGCTCTTTACATAAACCTCGGAACACTTCAAAGCTGCATTTTGTCTCCTTTAAAAAAGCTTCTCAAGACGTCCTTTGGAGGCCAGGGAGATGGCTCAGTAGAATAAATGCTTTCCTGGCAAGCGCCAGGATCTGAGTTCAATCCCCAGTTCTGCCAAAAAAAAAAAAAAAAAGACATCCTTTGATGTTCATTTTAATTAGGATTTCTGGTAGAAAGGCAGAGCAGGAGCCACTTAGTAGCACCCCAGATCCTGGTTCAGCACAGGCACAGCTTTGTTTCTTAAAGAAGAATATTGCTATGAAGGAGGTGAGGGGGAAGACATGTGTGTAGGTCTTATTATAGGAAAGTTATTTTCTTGGAGCTTTCAGTATTCTCAAGAAGTTGATATTACTAAGCTTTTTTCAAGGTTAGATTCAGGTTAAGATCATGTAAGTCTTAAGTGGGAGAAGGAGACTTCAAAGCCCACCCTGATGACACTGTTGCTCTTCCTCTTAGAGTAGTTACTGCTGAGACTTACCTCTGCGTGTGTTGTGTCAACTGCAGCAAAGTCTGCACTGGCAAACACTTACTTCTGAGGATCTAAAAAGCCAGCTTTGGGGCTAGGGAGACAGCTCAGCTGCATCAGAACCTGCCTGGCAAGTGCAAGGCCCTAAGTTCAATCCCCAGTACCAGCAAATAAATGAATAAATGAAAAGCCAGTTTTTGTGTGCTCTTCACCTTTTGGTTATTGACATGTTTAAAACTCAATCGCTACTTGAATACAATTTACCATAGATATCGATATCCTGAGCGGCCCCAGCACTATGCTACTGTCTTCATTATATTCTCCTTTAAGGTCCACAGTACAAACATCTCTTGTGTAGACTTAGAATATTAAGTTACAGTGTCATTTTGCAGGTAAGAGGGAAAACCAGGGTTTAGACCTACTTGCCTAACCCCAAAGCTTGTGGGTCTAGCCATTCTGCTACTCTGGATAAAAATTAAAAGAAAAATGTTCATACTGTTTTTTTTATTAGAGAAGAATAAAACAAGTTCTACAAGTGATTTGTCGTAGCTTTCTTTTTTAAGTTTTTTAAAAAAATATCTTGAGCTGGGCATGGTGGTGCATACCTGTAATCTCAGCAGTCAGGAGTCTGAAGCAGGAGAATCATTGGGAGTTTGAAACCAGCATGAGCTAGAGTAAGCTCAAAGCCAGCCTGAACTGCACAGTGAGACCCTGTCTCAAAAAGACAGCAACAACAAAAAATATTTTCCATGTTGTTGTGTCAACAATAAAAAATAATACAGATAAATATCCCCTCAAGTATGTGTAGGAAATTTAACCTAAGCAATATATATCATTTAAATGGCTACAGCTTTTAATTACAAATTACAAATGACACCCAACCTACAAACTTTTATGAGAATTTTACTTGTGCATGTGTTAACTGGAGAATTTCACCTAAAAAAAAAAAAAAAAAAAAAAAAGACCTCCTACTCTCGAGGTTTAGAGAAGCGGCAGCCTTACTTATCTGGTAAAAATATTTGTTTTTAACCTATATTATCATGTCATAGGAGAATAATTTTGGTGTAAAAATAAGTGTGACTCTGTTACTTGCCTTTTGGGTGCCACTTTATCATTGTATCAGTTTTCTTCTTGTAGAAAATTTGCTTACTCAGGTAACGTACCTCAGGAGACTTGGTCTTTCTGAAAGCACAGGAGCACAATGGCTTCAGTAACAGCTATGATTTCCCTGCTCAGCAGAACACTCCTGGGCTCCAAAAGAGCACACCTGACATTTCCTTGCAGCTCATCTGCTGCGTGCTATAGGCCCAAGACCGTGTCTTCCCACTTGAGTGTAATGCTTTCTCTCATTCTCCGGTTTGCCTTGGCAGAAGCATGTGAATCCTCGGCACTATGTTCTCTCATCTGATTTGCTTCAACAGCAGCATAGCTGGCTTCATGACTGTATCACTCACCTCTAGCACCCATTCTTCACCCAGAACTATTAAGAGGCTTCCAAGGTCACACAGGCTCATGCTGCTGGCTCACACAGCACTCTTCGGTAGCTTCCCTTCGAATTGCATCTAGTTACTTTAATTTTGTTCTGGAGATGATTTCTTTTTATGTCTTTTATTAGTATCTGTTTCTGATACATGATAATTGCATCCATTTAGGGAATTGCTATGTAAACATATTGCATCTTGATCATTTTATTCCCCACCAGCACAGTCAGCTTGTGCTGAGGGCCAGGGTAAGAGGGACCATTTACAGAGGAAAGCTGGGAGAGAAACACTTGTCACAAGGCCAGCAGGAGAGGCATCAGTGGTTTCCTGTGACTCTGGAGGAAAGCAACTACCGTACCATCTAATCCTTTTTCCATGTCTCTTTCTCCACCTCCAAAATGTCTACCTTCCCATTTCCTTCCAACTCTCCTTTATTCTGTTCCTTAATTTACTGATATTTAGGGTTCTTATAATGTGACTTTCTGTATCTGATTTATTTTACTTAAATTATGGTATCAAGATATATCTTTTCCTATAGGTGACTTAAATTTATCATTTTATGGCTGAGTAGTACTCCGTTGTATATATAGCATGAATTGCACTGCCGTAAATATGGGCATGCATGTTTCACTGTAAAATGATGACTTTTACTCTTTCAAGAAAACACCCAGGAGAGGTATACTAATCATTTGGAATTTCTAGTTTTGTTTTTCAAAAAAAAATCTCCATTTTCCATACTGATTGCACTAGTTTTCTTTGTCTGAGAGTCCCCGGTAAGCTCTCCAGAGTCACCGGAAACCAATGATGCTCTCCGGCTGGCCTTGTGACAGGTGTACTTCTCCCAGATTTCCCATGTAAATGGCTGGCATCTCTCCGTGGCCCACTCAGGAAGGCTGGCCTTACCCTAGAACATGTACAGCTCCCTCACCACCTGTGAGGGAAATTCACAGCTTAATATCTGTTTTCCCTGAAACACCAAAGTTCTGTGTGGGATAGGCCACACGTGTGAATGAACCATCCCAGAAGCATATGTGTTGGTACCATTTATGTATTTTGCATTAGATGTGCATATGGATTTATATACAACTAAATTATAAATAATTCACTGAGTATGTGAAGCACAAAAATGGTCAAACAGAGATGGTCTTTTACATGTGATGATTTAAGAACTTTTTCTTCTTTATGGTGGGTATGTAAACAGTATATATTCAGTGGAAACCATGCTCCCCATTTGAATTGCAGTCTTCCCTGGTAAGGCCATATGCATCACAGTATAACTCCTATAATGAGGAGTAGTGACAGCGTGACAGCTCCTAGTCACCCACTTCATCATGAGGGAAAATACTCCGAGTGCTCTGTCTTGCCAAGCTGTGGTTTTCAATAGGGTAGAAGTTTTCGATGGGTTTTTACATTTAAGATATTCTCAGCTTACAATGAGTTTATCAGGATGCAACCCATAAGTGCAGGACACTGTGTACATCATCAGTCTCAAAAATACTAGTTTATTCAGCATTTAGTAAATACTAGACACAAGAAAGAATTCAGTAAGTGTCAGCTATAAGCAAATTATTTGGTAAGTATTCACATTTTTAAAATTTTGCAGTAAAAGGCACATTGGTGTAAATCCCCTTTAAGATATTCCTTCTCACTTAGGTCACTTGTTATTTCTACTTTCGGCAGCAGTACTGGGAGTCCTCTTTCCTGAGTGTCTTTAGGAGACATGATGAAAACCATGGAGAATACTGCTGCCCAGGGCAATTCAATAGGAGGGCAGGTTTGTAAAAGCATTATGGTATGTCTTCAGCTACAGTTTTCTCTAGATCTGCCACGAGGTGACCTGTAGCTGTTGCTCAATGTCAAAATGACTATGAAGGTTAAACATTTTGACTCAATTCAGTACAACAAGACAACCAGGATGGCACAACTAAAGACACTTGTGAAAGAGGACTCCCAGAATTGCTTGAAAAAGTGGCAAAAAAGATGGGATGAATGTGTTAAAAGTGAAGTGGGGTAGGTTATTTTAAGGGGAATTGAAATCAATGTGTCTTTTGTTATCACTTTTTTTAAAATTTAAACATTCTCCATATTTTTATCCTAATTTACATTTAGAAAGGTCTCTCCTGTACCTACAACTGCTGGCTATAAGAACTAAAAGTCCCAGCCTGTGTGTTTAAGGTTTTGAACTCTTTACATGCACATAAGAGGAGATACAAAGAGCTATGATGATATAGGTCAATTTAGCATAGACAGCAGGTCTGAGATGATTTTTTTAGCTGAGTAGTTACTTAGCTAAGAACTGCAGTAGGTTGGACTATGTCCAACTTGCCTTTCCTTCCCATTTCTCCACTCCACACCTACTTTGTTGAGCAGAAATGTAAGATTTATTCAATTTCCTTCACTTGGCATCTTAACAACATAAAGCCACCCGTGTAATCACCGTAAGAGGACTTTGTTTTATTTTTTGTCACCCAACACATTTTTATTGTCAGAATAGTTACTAATCATTCATTTTTTTTTTATTTATACTAGCTAAGGAAGTTTTGCAAAATCTTGTGACTATTTAGGAAAAAAAAACTTTTAAATTACGGAAAATCTATTCTACTGACCAATGAACCCAGTACATATTTAAATTCCGGGACTCCCTTAGATAAAGCCTGAAGTACAAGAAAAGCTGTCACTCTCCTCTAGCAATTGAACCCTGGGCCTTACCTCCTCCCAGAGCAGCAGGGCCCCAGAAGGGAAGAACAGTGCTACATGTTCCTCAGGTTCGATTGCAATAATCATTTTGAGAGGCTGAGACAAAAAAATATACACAATTGTGTCTATTTCAAATGCTTGGATTATTGTGGTATTTTTAAATAAGCATTTTATGACTTTGTTAGAGGAATTCAAATATTTTACTAGTAAAAACCCAAATATTTTAGTAGTGTGCTTAAGAGCATATGCTTTAAGGGAAATAGCATAAGAATAAATATTAAATAGAATAAAAAATAAATCTATGACATGACAGGCTATTCCCTGAGAACTAATAAGAGTGTCTAAATGATTAGGTTGAGAATATAGCCCAAGAGAATATGGGATTAGAAGGGTTCTTATTAGCGTCCAGATTTACACATGCGCACCACAGTGTCACAGGTAGCAACAATCACTCCTGAAGTATGTTTATTTTCTCATTTAAAAGCTCATTTTAAAAGCATGTGTTGAGGGGCTTGAGGTGTTGCTTCATGGCCTGGTCCCTGCCTGCAAGCACAAGGTCCTAAATTCAACTCCTGGTACCAAAAAAATAAAGTGAAATAAAATAAAAGCATCTATTGGTTGTGTGGATATCCTGTTGCCCAACTTTATGGAGGCTGTACTTCCTCATGTCCACCTTAATATCATCTTAACTGAGATATCAATATTATAATTCTAAAGTAAAATTAATTTTTGAGCTTATTATGAACTAGATTCTGGTTACAATGATTCCAATAGGTTGATGGTTTACAATTATAAGCACCAATAGGTTTTTATGGAAGCAACAATTAAACTTGAAAAATTATATAAATTTATACATGCTCTCAGTCACATTCATAGGCAAATATAATCAAGGAATATTTGTTGCTAAAAGGATAATGCATTGGAAATTTCATTTGAGTAATAAGTAGTTGGCTGCTCTTTCTTTTGTGATTAGAAATTCTTTAATGAATTATTTTGGAGAAAACATCAATGTTTAGTGTCTTCATGGGAGTCACCCAGCTGGTCAGGACAGGACTGTGTCACACACAGGCGGGAGGTGAGAGTCGATATCAGAAGGCAAAGAATTTTGAGTGGTTGCAGCTAAGATTAAAGGACATGGTTAAGATTATCAAAGGAAGCATAAATGTGATGCAGTCCCAGAATGAAACCCTTTGTATCCTCTGATTGATTAGAGATCTTTGCAAGAAATGCCTGCCCTTTAATCATTTTGTCATTAGGCAACCATTATCCTTTCCCGCTCCAGCAGGGCCCAAGGGGAAGCACTGAGTTGGGTGAATCCAGGTTGCTGTATCCACTAATCACTCTTTGAGGTGGGCGTCCATTCTTGGAAACTACACAGTACTACCGCTTGCTTCCTTGGACGGTTATAAAAGTCAATGCACATTTGTATTCCCATAAGTCACTGCATTTTAAACAGAGAGATAAAATAGGAATTTTAAGTGGCAACATCAGGATTAACTTGATTTGTACAATTTGGTCACCATCTCATGTCACATTTTGCAAAACATGCAGAAGAAAAAAAAAAGAGCTAGATGTTAACTCACATGTATTTTTCCCTAAGTACTTTACTTCAATCTAAATTTTTTCCTCTGAAATGTCACTTTTATTTATTATTCTCATTATAGCAATGTGAATGCTCTGTCCTACTTAAATAAAGTGGTCTTGCACAGTGGAACTCCTCTAATAAACTATGGTGCCAACCTTGATCTGGTGGAGGGGCAGCCCATGTCCTGCTGACTTCTGAAGGCTCCCTTTAATTTCTAGTACTTAGAGCTCTCCTCAGAAAGCAGACAGCTGCAGTGGCTTCTCATGACTGTGAGCTAATGGGCTAGAGATATTTAGGATTTTTGTAAAACAGTATCTGTGGCCATGCTGAGTCAGAATAGACTGAACATTATAGAGGTGTTTTGTTGTTGGCTTTTTGAAGATTTTAGCTCTGGAAATGTACCAAAACCTATTAATATATAATTGGCCCATGTAGCTGTGAAGGTCTTCATGTGAAAATCCTGGAGGTGAGCTTGGAATGAAGCCTTTTTTTTGCGGTATGCAAACTTCTCAAAGCAAATGTCAAGCTTTGAATTCTTGTGAATCAAAATACAGACAAAAATAAAATTTTAGTTACCTCTTGGGAGGAAAATTAGAAGCCAGAAAGTAATATCCATTGTATTCTTTAACAACTCAAGATTAGTCTATTAACCACCCAATTTACTTGAAAGAATATGATTCTTCTTTTGGAAATATTTCTGTTCTTTCTATTCTGTATTTTGGGATGTTCTGAAACAGATATGTTCCATGCTTCCTTCTTATTTCTGCAGTAAAATTATAATTTGACAGTTAGAAGAAAGTGCCATGAGGCTCTTTAAGTGTTTGGGGTAAGTTATAATTATTGTCTGCACTCTATGTCTTATTTCCTGAACTATAGCCAAGACTAGGGCCAATACTGGGAGACTGGATTGCTGCTTTATTGCCACTCCTTGCTAGATTCTATCAGAGAAAAATAAAGTGAAAAGGAAAGATTGAAGCTTTGGCTCATTTCCTTTGGATCTTGGCACCTCTCAAAGCACAGGTGTTTTTTATGAAGTTGGCTGTGACAACACAGTTGATGGAGAAATCTGGGTTTCCACTAAGTTCTTCAATCCTGCACCTTCACTTGCATTAGAGAAGCCAACACATGCCTCTTTCTTGAACCCTGGGAGGATTGGCTTTGCCTATGTTTCACACACTCTACCACAGGCAGACGAGGGTCAGATATAGAACTTTTCCCCACCCTCTGCAAGGTGATCGTTGGGCTCACCCCATGTTCTGGATAGAGCATCAGGATGCATGCTGGTGGCTTCCTGTAGTTCCTTGATACCATGGAGACAGTGGCATTCTGCCCACCTCCCATGAAAGGAGTGAACTCAGCCCTCCAGAGCTCAGTCCTCCAGAGAAGCTGGTTGCTTACCAGCCATCTCACTCTAGCCCCTGGTATTTTTATAAAAATAGCTGTACAAAAAAGGATACGAGTTACAACGAAAGTCCATGTCTCTCCCAACTACTTCCCCACTAATTCACCAGAAATGACTTTTCTTCCCATGGAGCGATGCACTCATTTACAAGCCTGTGCCAGAACACTGGGAGCAGAAAGCTGCTTATGCGAGAGGAGGGAGAATTCTAACCCAGCTGTGGCATTTAAGAGCTTGTAATTGGCAAAACCTTTTAAATCACTAGCAGACACGTAATAGTTTCTATTTTATTTTTCTGTGCATTTGACTGTCTCCCTGACCAATACTTCTGTCTTGTCTCAATTTCTCTTACCCCTAAAAGGTAACAAAGTCATTTTTGCAGAGTTTAATTAATTCAGGAACCATAGCCTCCATCACAAAAGCATATTCTGGTGGAGAGAAGCATTTTCTCAGGCTCAGATATGAAGAAAATCATTCTCATATACTAAGCAACATAAGTTAATCTTTTTTTTTTTTTTGTATCTAGTACAGGATCAACTGGGTCTCACTGCACAGATTGGACTCATAGTAATCCTTCCTATTTTTCAGCCTGCCCAGTGCTAAGATTATAGGCACAGGCCATCACACCCAGTCTCAGCATGCTCCAGGAGCGGGGCTGCACAGTATGGCAGGTGGGGATCAAGCCCCTGGCCCCTGAGTCTGCCTAAGCAGGCGCTTTAATCCACTGAGCTATCTGGCCAGCCCAGTTAATTAATTTTTAAAGATCTTACTCAATCGATTTTTTTCTATGCATGTTACTTGTATTTTATTAGATCAGAAAAAAACAAACTTATACATTTTCTTTTTCTTAGAAGCTATTTGTATACAAAAATTGTTATATTTGAGGGTTTGAACATCTGATCAGACCAATTGATGAGCTCCACATCATTACTCTCTTAATTCAAATCATGTAGCATATTTTTAATTTCATGCAAATACTGCACAAAATTTTTGAATACATTATGCCATTTTCTAATTTTAAACAAACTTGATTTAAACATGTATGCAGATTGTTTCATTTGCTAGTTAGAATATCATTCTCTGCAGCTCCAAGACAGTAGCTGAATCTGGGGACAAGATTTATGAAACTATGGCTTAGAATATTGATCAGGCTTCCCAGTATCCACTTTAGTATGTGCCCCATTAGAGACAGGATATGTATCTGAAAACACTTCTCTGCTTCATGGAAGTATTTTTATTTTGTTAACATAGGATTCATCTACTTCTAGTATATAGAACATGACATGAAGCATAAGAGACACTTAATGAATGATTGTTGATTCTTGGGATGCTCATTATTATGATCAGTGGCTGTAATCAAGACCTCCATGGAACCTTCTATTGTCCTCTTTAGAGTTTTGTAGCTATTTAGTGTACAGTAATATGACCATCATGAATAAAACATGATTTTGTTTTGTTTTGTTTTTTTATTATAAGACCATATTTTTTTTTGTAGAGTCTCACATAGCTCTGACTCGTAGTGGTCCTCCTGATTTCTGCCTCCCTAGTGCTAGGATTACAGGCACATACCACCACGCCCAGACTCCATCACCAGCTCAGTACATGCAAGGGTGGGGCCAGCACGGCATGCAAAACCAGGGATCGAACCCTGGCCCCTAGGCTTACCTAAGCAAGCACTTAGTCTGCTGAGCTATACCATTGGCCCCAAGACCATATTTTTAAAGTATTAGTAAGCAAAAGACACTTTAATCTTATTTATGTGGTAAGAATAAGCCA
>NDGM011124279.1:0-13359 GCA_002564305.1 Octomys mimax
TATCTCAGGTATTTGGTACCGTAACAAAAACAAATGCCGTATGACTTGTATTGACTTTTGTGACTGATTTTTCTTTCTCTAGATTTATTTTATGTTACTTTCTGGCCAGAAATTGAGGGGGTCCATTTTTATTTTTTCATTACTACATGCTTTCAGTATACACTCCTCAGATGGAGCCGGTACACAGACGAACACATGGTCCTTCCTTTTCATCCCCTTTCCTTCCCTTCTCTCCTCCCCCTCCCATCTCTTGATCCCTTCCCACTTGAGAAAGATCTCTCTCCCTACTTCCTATTCTCTACCTTTTATTTTGCTCTGTATTTATCATTTTGGTTTCTCATGTAAGAGAAGCCAGGCAATCTTTAAGTTCTTGTGTCTGATTTAGTTCACTTAACATTATGGTCTCAAGGTGCATCCATTTACCTACAAATGACTCGAGTTTATTTTTCTTTATGGCAGGACAATGTTGCTTTGCAAACAAGTCAAACAGCAATATCTCTATCATGGAGAAGTACTCTTAAATCCACTTACTTAAGAATATATAATTTTTATCAACTACTTGTCTTGGCAGCAACTTTCAAATTTTCCTTGAGAAAATGTCCCATTCAAGCGTCACAGAAACCACTCTCCTAGCCAGCTATTTTTCTCACCAGATGAAGCCATGGTTCTCCCTGCTGCCCATCAAGCAGTCCAATGGATTGCTGTTCTTCTCCACCAACCTCTAGCCCAAGATGTGGCCAAAGAGATACCCAAATACAAACCTAGCGTGAATGAGATGGGATAGTAGTGGGCAAAGGGATGAGGAGATAGCTCAGCAGCGTAAGTGCTTACTTGACAAGCGCAAAGTCCTGAGTTTAATCCCCAATACTGCAAAAAAATAAAAAATAAAAAAATAAACAACAACAACAACAAAAAACATTGCAGTGCTCCCCTGCCCCTGGGGCATGCTGAGACAGCAATTGAGACTGGGTGTGGTAGTGCACACCTATAATCCCAGCACATGGGAGGCTGTAAACAGGAGAATCACTATAAATCCAATCTAGTAGTAAGACCCTGAACACCCTGTACACCCTTCTCTAAAACACAGAAAAAAGAAGTAGTGGGGAGAAACTCAATCTAGAAACTTATTACCGAGTGTGGTCTTCCTACCAGGGGCATTAGCATCACGGTCAATCTTATTAGAAATGTAGAATCCCAGTCTTCATCTCAAATCCATTGAATCAGAACCCACATGATCAAAAAATGTTTTTTTCAGTGACTGTTAGGCACCTGAGTTTGAATAGCGAGGACCGAAAATGGTAATCCTTACGATGTGGCTCCAGGCCTGCAGCATAAGCATCTCCTGGAAGTGGAAATACCAAAAGCTCAGGCTTGTGATTTCATAATGCCGCTGCACTGAAGGCAAGAGAAAGTCTACAGGCCTCCATCCTAAGCAGAAGACCTACACCTGTAAGGGTATCTCTCTAGTAAGACTCAAAGCCAATGCTGCACAGTGGAATTTATTTTCTTTCTTCCCTTTCTTCTCTTCGCCCTTTGAAGTTGCTAGACCCCCTTTCCTAGACCCCCTTTCCATCTCCTCAGTTCTACCTGCCTGTTTCTCATCATCTATCTGTAATTTTGCTCTTTAAGTTATTTAGACTTTAAGTTTCTCATATAAGAGAAACCATGTGATATTTAATCTCCTATTCTGATGAATTTCAATTAGCATTATGGTCTCAAAGTGATGACTTCCTTAGTGTGCATCTTTCTCAACTCTTGTCTCTTTGGTCTACGTGCACTGATGCCCTTCCAACCAGACCTGGGTATAAGAAGGGACTGGGAAAACCCTACAGTCACAGGAGTGTGTTTGCCCCTGAAATCCTCTTTGCATGGCTTCCTCTTGACCCTCTGGTCAGATTATCAAGAAATAAAGATATAGAGTCCTCATCTTTTTTTTTTCCCTGTGAGGACCCTCACCAATGTCCCATATACTATCTACCCACCAAATGGTAATATGTTTTGCTTTGTTTTATTTTATTTTTGAATTGAGAAACTCACACCCCTACTGTAGGCCTTTTCATTTTAAGATTGCTCTATCTGTGCAAAATTCTTCCTGGTATGCCTCTAAGGAGAAGCCTCTTACAGATTCTCAGTCTACCCACAGAATGGAGTTCTGAACATGACGTCACCACCTAACAAACATTTAGAGACAGTTATCCAGAATCCTCTAAGTTTTCTCTAGTTCTGAAAGGTTCAGAATTCATTTTCTAAGTATAGCTTCTCTGTAGTGGATGCAGTCAGGGATAGTCACATTCCCATTCCCCAGGTCCTCTGAGTGCTGCCTGTTAAAAGCTCAAGGTACGCCCTGCCCTGGAAAGCTGCCCAGGTGGATGGAAGCCACAGCTAACAAAAGCCTCTTCTCTCCAAGTGGGACAATTCCTTCTATACCTAGCCCCCCTCCCCTGTTCTGAGAACTTTCTCTCTACGGATCGCTTCACTAAAACTGACTTTTCAGGCTGCTCTAAGAAATTTGTTCTAAAATGCTCTTCTCAAGAGCAGAAACCTTTAAGGCTGTGCTTGCTGTGCGCCCGCCCACACTGCCACACATTTGCTTGATCACTCAGGATTAAAACTGCCCCCTGAGCTCCAAAGCAATAAGGCAGGAAAGAAGGCTAGAAAACAGGTTTGACCAGTTCCTGAGGGCGTGGTCAGAGCTGCAGCCAGGGAGGCCAGGATAGCAGCTGCTAAGTCCACAGAGATGCTCTGGAAAGCAAAAGACCCACTTCTCAATGGCATTGTCCTTGTGCCCCATCCACATGTAGACTTACAAACCCAACCCTCTCTAAAAGTCTATAGGGACATTTACAATGTGATTTTTTTTTTTCAGTTCTGCTAATCTTGGAGTAAACTGTGTTTCACGCATAGTCTAAATCTGGTCTCTGACTTGTTCTGAACTACAGAATGTGCTGAAATGAAAGATGTTCCAGTTTCAAGCCTGGTTTCTAGAACCCTTGGTCATGTCTCTTCTTTCTTTCCAGCCCTTCATTAGCACCGTATGATGATGGCCAGACTGGCCCACTGAAGATGAACAAATGGGTAGCCCTGTGGCACCATCCCCAAACTGACTACAAAACACGTGGGTATGGCCGTCCTAGAGTAACCATGCTCCAGTTTACCAACAACTCACAGGAAAGCCCAGGTGAGATGAGCAGAACAGAGGCCTAGAGCAGAGAGACCATCCAGCTCACCAGTAGCCCTGAGAAGTAATAGTGGGTTATTTGAGTAGATAGGTCTCTGGCATGGATTGTTAGGCAACACTTAACTGATGCCCCATAACTTTCTGACCCTTCTTGGAGAAATCCAAACATAAGACAGATGCATTAGACTACACACTGTTCTGCAACCGAGCTTTAGATCTACAGAGACAAATTCACAATCCAGGACCATGGACACTAGAGCCACTTTGGTGACCAGAGTACATAGTGAGCAGTAGAGGGTTAGACAGAACTCAGAGGGGGCCCTCTGAGGCACAAACAACACAGCCTAAGCCTTCTGGGAAGTCACAGTGGGAGGAAATGATGAAAAGGCAGATTCTATTTTCGTTATGTGGTCTAGAATAATGTACCTGAGATGCTAGCAGGAAGTAAATCAGAAAGGCTGACTGCTAGGACCCACACAGGAATCCATTTTATAAAAGATGAGAGAGAGAAAGAGGGAAAAACTCAAAAATGTGTAATGGGGGGTAAAATTAAAATGAGGCTCTTTTGGTGAAGGTCTTTTTATATGAAAATCTGCACCTAGGAAGCTATACCGATCTTAAGCACACTGCTCAATGAACTGATGGTCTAAGCCTCCATCAAGAGGTGAAGGAGCCATCCAGCACTCAGAAGGGTCCCTCACACCTATTCTCCTCAACACCCTCATCCTCCAGAGGTAAATCCTCTTCTGACTTTCGCTGCTAGCAGTTGGCTTGGCCTGGCTCTGGATTCCATATAAATGGATGGTGGGCTACGTCCTCATAATTCTGACTTATCGTTTCACCTGGAGGATTCCTACATAGAGGGCACATGTGTTAGTCATGCTCTTTTGTATCATTCTATAGTGTTCCATTGTATGAACATGCAACATTTGGTCACCACTGCTGCTACTCCACATGTAGGCTACTTCCAGCTTTTACTATGAAAAATGCACCTGCACGCATCCTCCTGCTTACCTTTAGCACACACACTTTCTTTTTTCTCTTGAGAAATCATTTTTACGTATTTTATTTTATTTTACTTTACCTTTTCGCATGGCATTCCTCGCCAGGACCCGTGCTAATTGTGTCTGTGTTTGTTCAATTTTAGTATGCATGCTGCTAAAGCCAGCACAACCAGTGGGTTTTAATCAACCTCTCTTTTGTCCACCATCTGGCCTGGGAAATGACCTGACACAAGCACAATTGACCACAGGGTTAGGTAATAACCTGCCTCTGAATCAATCCGGAACTCACTCTGGGAGGAGGAGAGAGAGAAGGGAAGGGAAGAAGAAGAGAGTACAGAGGTTTTGCTCTTCCAAACCTCCTGACTGCCTGGCAAGATCTCTCGAAGGGAACTCTGCTGATTTTCTGAGTTGTTATTTCCCTTCTTCCATGCTAACATCTGCTGGAATATCTAACACTCCATCAGCCCAGCCAGTCTGTTCCGCTCTGGAGCTCAGTGTCTTGAGAGCTTGCACTGTAGTCTGGGTGACTCAGGAGGCTGGCCTGAGGAACCACCAAGGTCATAAACATCACCACTCAGCAAGTGGGGTAGGAAGACCAGAAAAGGAAGGAAAAGGCAGAGAGAGGCATGAAAGAGGGCTGCGGTGATACCAGAGAGATATTTCAGGTCCCTGGTTTGCTGTCTGTTCCTTCCTTGCCTGCAGCCAGAGGCCTGTGCTGTGACGCAGTCTGTAAGAGCCTGCTGGCAGCCAGCCCAGAGCTGGCACAGGTCCTCACTGCAAAGTCCTTAGCTCTGCTGGGGGAACGAATGCTGCGGGTGTACCTTCGTGGGTGCCAGCAGAGTGTCGCCGCTACCTGCACCAGAGGGCACACAGCTCTGCAGTAAAGACAGCCAGACTGCAGCACGGCTGGAAGGGTGGGGGCAGTGCCAGAGACAGGCGCTGTACAGGGAATATCTACGCACATCTGCAGGGCTGGGGGTGCAGGGTCTCACTGTCCCTTTCTGCTCCTCCAAGGCTTCAGACTTGCTTTGCCTGCCCTGCAATGTCCAGAGGCTTGCCCTTGACCCTGTACTCAGTAATAGCCCCCTAGCCAGGTCACTGGCTCTCTGTAAGGCTCAGGGCTCAGATCAGTGAAACTCACCTAGACTCTATAGCCTCCCTTCAAACCCAGCTGAAGAGGGCTGGAAAATACACCGAGGGCTCTGCCTGCCCACACAGCAGTACAGGAAGACTGAGGAAACAGGCAGCCTCCTCCATACCACCCTCATGGTGTCAGACATCAAAGGTACAGTCAGAAGTGGCTTTCTAAAGCCAGTGACTAATCTGTTTCCTAACCCAGAAAGATAGCTCTAATGGGACAGACAAAGGAGCAGAAGCCCCACAGACAAGTACGGTGAGCGCTACCTAAGACCAGTAAAGGAGCTTATGGGAATGCAAGATCCCAAGGTGGGCTGAATTGTCCCAGTGAAATGTGACCTGTCAATTTCCTAAATCAAAAAAATAGGACTCCTGCCAGAACCCTGGCCTATAGCCTCCTGGATCTCCCCAGCTGCCCCAAATGGCTTCCATAAAACTTATCTTTTTCTTCCCCACTGTGGGTAGATGATGCCCCTTGGCCTGTGCATTCAACTGGTACCACACTGTGTTAGTCAGGAACACACATCCTTTCTACCATATAATTTACTTATCCTACAAATATTTACTGAGCACGCCGCCTGTTACGTAGCACTGTGGGAGGGTGCCAAGGAAAAAAGTGTACAAACCCCAGAAAAGCCATACAGACATTTGGAGATAGGTGCAAGGTCACAAGACAGCCCATTTCTCCTGAGAAAGAAAGTGTTTGCTAGGAAAGCTTGCATCCTCTAGAGTCTGTCAGAGACCACATACCAGTAGAATAAAAAACTGCCTTTCAAGGAGATCCCAGGAGATCCCAAGTATATTAAAGTCTAAGATTCTCTGATCTAGACAAGGGGAGTTATAGGAGTTTAGGTGGAAAGAGAGAGAGGTTATTGTGCACCCTGATTACCATCAACACATGATGCAAGAGTTTGCCTTTGAAGAGTGTCTGGGCTTCGGCTGCTACAGAGGTTTCAAGGAATAGTAATTTTCTACCTCCGGTGAGTTAAACTTTCCTTTAAGAAAATCCTGTCTGCAAACTGCAGTAGGCAGTAAGATTTTTTCGGACATATTTTCTACAACAGCAAAAGCTTTGAGTCAGGTAGGATGAATCTGCAAATTCTCCTGACTGATGGCGTCAGGGTCCCCCGCATGGCAGCCGGCCCAGGACGGACACTTTCAAGGTCAGAGAGCTTGTTGTCCTGGAATGGACCAGCCCACGCAACCAGCCTGTCAGTCAAATAGATGAACCAATGGGAAATTAGCTCATTATTTTCCGGCAGTTACTCAGCCAATTGGTGATTCCCAGCGCATTGAATTTTGGAGTGGCATCATGTACAGGCTGGCGAAATGTTGTGCTTTATCAGAAAAAGCACGACAGAGCAGATAAATCACTGTGAAGTTACGATTAAGGCTGTTTGCACCGTGACTACCGGTTCATCTTGAATCAGCCTGAGTGGGTGCCTCAGTTATTCTTACATTCACCCTTCCTACATTCTACTGAAGCATTAAGAGTTTTATTTTAAATCTGAAAAATGAAACAAGCAAATAAGCAGATCAAGACACGACTCTCACCACCATTATCTCCTGTGTCACCCTACAATTCACAATAGCTGCAAACTGAGTCCTCCTTGGCATTATGTTCTAGAGCAGAAGACCTCTCTGCACGCTCTAACCTTTGCAGCCATGGCTTTTGTTTAGGAAGCAGATGACAGGGATGAGAAGTTGGCTGAGACTGAGTAGCAGCCCCCAGCAGGCTGCCTCACAGGAAATGAAACCGAGGACTTTGACTCAACTAATCCTGTTAATCTGGTGCTTGGTTAACAACAAGACAGTCACATCTGTCATGAAGCTGATATTGCTGCCCACCGATACAGCACCTTAGGTTGTCATCTCCTCCTCAGCTCCAGGTAGCTGGAGGAAGCGCTGAGCACCCAATATACTCCTTTAATCAATACCATAGACATGTATTCAAATTCATCTAGGCTGGAGCTAAGCCAGGGCAAGATGGTCGCAGGAGCAAGCCACCACAGAGAAGACATCTTCTCTTTACTTAAGGGTTTTGCTCTTTTGGACAGGGCTTTTGAGTATGGAAGTTCGAGCTTCAAAGGCTCCTGGCACCATTTTACTTGTGTCTTGCAGAGGCTGAGCCTACTGTGTTATGTTTTTGAAAACATCAAACGAGAGTGTGAAGAATCTGAAAGTCATGCTGATAGGAAATGGTTGAAGGCACGGGTGGTGCAGAGATGGAAGGTAACTTCAAATGTTGGGGGCATCCTAGGGACAGGAGGCAGCATGTTATTTTCTCTGTGTTCCCCACAGGAAGGATAGGAGTTCAGTGGAAGGGCACATTTCTGCACAATGAAAAGTCACCCTACAGTGGGAGCCAAGGCCCTGCTCCTTAAGGGGAGCTCCTCATCCTGAGAAGTACTTGACCTGAAGGTGTATGACTATTTTAGGAGATGCTTGCATGGTAAGAAAAAGGTTGCAATAGAACTCTGTCATTTTGTCAACTCTGTAATACTGTGATAAATGTAAAACTAGTATTTTTAGAGCAGTTCTGCTGGTCTCATTTGCTGTTATCCACAGCTGTTCAACAGGACACATGCAATGTTCCCCCTTCTCTTCTCTATGATTGCATTAGCTACCTGGATGTTTCCTTCCCTTCACATCATCCTGAACTTCTCATGTGTCGTCTCCTCCACAGTCCTCCCTCTTCACTTTCTGTAACGCAGTCATTCCCTCCCTCAGCTTTCCACGCCTTACCTGGTTCTCTCCATCTGTGTGACATCTGGTACTACCTAGACTGTATTACAATTACATATCTTCATGATTTGATTTCTTCGTGAGCACAGAACAACTTGGCTGGTTCTGGTCAGTGCCCTGTTTTCAGCCTATGACATGGGGCATAACTTAATAGCTGAGGCTTAGAATATATTCCTGGGGGCCCGAGGAGAAAGCTTGGTAGAATAAGCACTTGCCTGGCAAGTGCAAGGGCCAGAGTTCTATCCCCAGTTTAAAAAAAAAAAAAGAATATGTACCTGGAAAAGAAACTTAAGTCCATTTTAGAGATGAGGAAACTGAGACATTGGAGAGGGGAAGTAGCATTTCCAGGTTCACACAGTGAATAAATGGAGTATCTT
This sequence comes from Octomys mimax, assembly GCA_002564305.1. Classification (NCBI taxonomy): domain Eukaryota; kingdom Metazoa; phylum Chordata; class Mammalia; order Rodentia; family Octodontidae; genus Octomys; species Octomys mimax. Next base: position 8,442 of record NDGM011124279.1, read on the forward strand.
GATTTCAGCAGCCCTGTCTCCTCTGTCCACGTTTGTGATGTTCTACTTAAACCTTTGGAGAAACTATGCTTTCTCAAAAAAAGTGGGACAGGTCCTTGAAAATTCTACGGTTGATGCAGGCTCTGCTTTCATTACTCTCTATGACATGTGCCTGTAAGGGTGACCACAGATTGCCACCATCATGGTGTCCAAAGCTCAGGAGAAAAACAGAGGGCAGAAGGCTATCTTTTGCTTTTTTTGATCTTCTGTCTGTACAACTTGTTAAGTAGAGCAGGAGGGTCAGAGAGGGACACAAAGCAGCTTGGAAGTCACCTGGTTCTAATCTGTCCCTTGGCAGACAGATTGACTGACAAATACCCCATGCCTGGAGACTTCAGAATCAAATTTGCAAACTCAGAACAGATTTCTTGCCTCTCCAGGTAATTTGAAACCATATGCAATGTCACCTTTTTATTAAAGGGGCTGAATTTATGTTCCTTGCTTCCTCCTTCAGGGCAGAGCTGGGAGTTTCCATGTCAAAAAAAAAAAAAAATCATGTTTACTTGAATATTAACAGGTCATAAAAGGAAGTCCACACTGACTTTTGTAGCTAATAAACCTGAGCCTGTGTATCAGACTAAGCGAGTTAGAATTCAGGTTACTCCTCTGAACTTCAGTTTTCTTGTCTGAGCACAAGGAACCAAGCCTTCTTACAATGTTTTTGTGAGAATTAGTTGAGGAAACAGTAGGGCCAGCCAGATAGCTCAGCTGACTAAAACACTTGCTTAGGCAGAAGAAGGGAGCAGGGTTCAATCCCATGGTGAGACAACCACTGAGACTGGGCATGCTGGAGTGTACCTGGAATCCAGTGCTTGGGAGGCTAAAAACAGGAGGATCACCGTGAGTCTGATCTACATACTGAGACCCTGTAGACCCTGTACTAAATATATATTTAAAAAATGAAGAAATAATAAAGGGTACTTCTGTCATCGATACTCTCTTCAACTGTCAATCCATTGTTGTCTTCCTAGCTGCTTTCTGATTTTTCTGTAGTTGGGTACAGAAAGAAGCATAATCTTGAGGAGATATTAGAGCAAATCCAAAACAGCTAATAATTTGAATGAATGAGAAAGTACAATAATTTAAATGAACAGCTAAATCATGGAGCCTCTAAGACATGGGGAATGTGAAATTTTCCCAAAGTACTGGCCAAAAAAAAAAATGTCCCAGGGAGATTTTTAAGTCAAATGGGATTTTTAAATCTCAAAAAGGAAGCAGATAACTAGTTTTACTTCACAGTTTTTCGGTAGGTTGACAAATGATAGAAGAATAACAGCCTCCTATCAGAAGGCCATGATTTGTCTGGAGAAGTTTTCTTGTTTACTCCCAATGAGTAAGATTAATTTAATGCTATGTTTCCCAAAGCTAATATGTTTTATGTGTCCAGAGTTAACTGTATGAAGAAATAAAACTTTAGGCTAGGTTTATCACCCATAAAATCATAAACATTTGAGAGTAGATAATTCTTTGCTGTGAGGAACTATGTGCATTGTGACATGTTTAGCTGCATTTTGGTTCCTAGACACCAAGTGAAGCACCCTCACCCTGAGTACAATCAAAAATAATCCCAGAACTCTGGAAGGCTGAAGCAGGAGGACTGCAAGTTCAAGACCAGCTTGGCCAACTTAACAGGATCCTGTATCAAAATAAAAAGGGCTACAGATTTATCAATCCCCAGTACCACCACCATCACTGAAAAAACAAATAGCTTACCAGTTTGCTTCCAGTTGAGAATCACTAGCTTAGGCCTTCCCCTGGTCAACTGCTAAACAAATTTGACTTCTGAATTTTCAAAAATTGTAAGATAATTTTTCTCTCAATAATTCCCAGCTATGGTGCCTGCTTTGCACTCAATGAGGCCTGGAACAGAGTAGCTATTGAAGGAGTCCAAAGGTCTCCAAGGGCATTTATTCATCTGTAAGAAAAGTTGTTATGTGTCATGGTAATATTTCAGTTGACTATTGACACAGGGATGGGGCCCAACAAAACCACTCTGGAGTTCAGTGACTTACTGAGCATCACTCATTTATGTTCCTATTCCTGGGTCTAGAGATTGTTTGGTTCTATTTCAGGGACTGCAGTTTGACTCTGCTCTGTGAATCCTGTGGTAAGACCCAGGCTGCAGATAGAGCAGCTCATGGCAGAGGAAGACACCTCTAAAGTGCTAGCAGAAAAAGGACTTTGCCTTTTGGCTCTAAGAAGATGCATGGCACACTGTCGCTTCTATCCTAATGTCACTGAGCTAAGCAAACCTACAGGCAACGCCAGCATCAGCTGGGCAGGAAAGTGAACGCTTTCCTTGCAATTTGGGAAAAGAGATGAAAATATGTGGAACACACCAGTCAGATGCACAAACTTCAAAGATCACGTCTTCAAAATGACCACTAAATAGGAACCAAGGGTCTTTAGTTCGCACTAGTCTCATCTCTCTGTGATACAAACACGAGAGGTATCACTGGTATTTGAATCATGGTTGAAAAACTATCTTAAGATCCCAGTGGAAAACGCATAACACAAGCACTAAAATACCCTATCTATATTTAAGAAATGTTACTGTTGAATCGCTAGCCCACTGGTTATATTGTTTTCCTTTCAGGACCTTTAGTGAATATTGTCTTAATTTGGGTTAGTTATTTTTTGAAGGGAACCATAGTGCTGAGGCAAATGATTTTGTGCATATTTATTATTCTGTTTCTGTGCAACAAGAATGCTAAATAAATCACTAGCACCTTGACAACAGCCAGCAGCTTACGACAGATGTATAGAGTCTGTATTTTGTTCCGCCTTCTTATATACTCTGCATTAGTCATGGCCTGCTACATTGCTCTGTGCTCTGTTTAGGCTTCTGTGTTCTCTGAAGGGTAGAATAGAGGAGGTAAAGCATCTACCGGCCGAATTGTTAGCAAAACTCGATAGAAGTTGGCCACTTGTGAGACCTTCAGCCAATGCATATTGTTGACTTCATTGCTTCATGAATGTTAAAGGTAAAATGTCTCTTAAACACTTAGCATGCATCTCCCCAGGGACCTGATTTCCATAACTGTACAAAACTGATATTCAAAGAAATTCTGCATGGCGTTCAAGGTCTGCCTTTGACAGCAACTGATCTCCTCAGCTAGACTGGCCCAAGTTTTCTGGCTCCTAATTCCAGAACTTTTAGCGCACCAAATTTGTTTTAGAAAATAAAGGAATTGTACGTATTTAACCAAAAGAATTAATAATAATTTGGGGGTTTAGGCACATAAGGGTCTTTACCATCATGGATGATGCAGAATTCTGGGGCCTGGAAGGGAACAGACTAAAGACTTACTCTGGAAGGACATGGGGCACTCTCCAGGGATCCATTCATGGAGAAATGGGACAAGAATGTAGTGAGCATATTCAATTTTCCTTGTGGAATGTCCTTCCTATCATCCGGACTCCCACAGGCCAAGTCAACAGCAAATTCTCCTTCTTGTGCTGCATTATATCTTTCTGACTATGATGCCAGCATCTCTTCAAAAAAAAAAAAAAAAAAGCCATTTCATTCCTATTTCTCTAACAGTTGCTCATTGGTTTCTTTTTTTCTGTGCTTACCTCAAATGGTGGTGTTCCTTTTGAAACCTGTTGCCTCCTCTGCGTACTGTCCAAGGGGCCCATGATTACAGCTCTGACATCTTCACCTCCAACCTGCACACTGCACATCTCCCCTAAGCCCTAGAACCATGTTTTCAGCCTTGTAGCAAACATTTGCTGGGCCCAAAATACTTGTCATCACATGCATTCCTAGGTCTTCATTCTTGTCCTTCAAATGACCTTCCCCTTTGGAAGTGGCCCCGTCTCAGTTGCTGGCAGCATCATCTACCCCACTGCCCAACCCAGAACCAGGAATTTAGTATAATTTCCCTCTTTCTGTACACCTCACCACCAAGCAGCTACAAGCCCAGCAGTACCAACCCCTTGGTGTTTTCTTTCATCCCTTCCTTTGAGTATGTTGTCTTCATTCTATCACTTTCTGTCATTTCCTGCACCAAAGAGGCACTGCCCCCACAATACTCCCCCTAGCCCAGCTCTAGCCCTCCCCAGCCTCCACCCCAAGCCACTCTGAGCAGGACTGCAGCCATCTGCACAGAGCCCCAACTCTCCAGATGGTTTCTTCCAACAATGAATAAACTGGAGATTTATATGTAGCCTGATTTAGTAAGCATTTGTGCTCCGAGCATGGCACATTTCCTTGCTTGCTCCACATTATTAGTGAAGCACATGGACCTTAAGCCCAGTAAGAGAAAGCTCATAATATAAAGATAAATGAGTATTAGTAATGAATAATATAAAGCAAGATAGCATAGCAAGTTAGGCAGGGAAAGTTGCTTTTGAGAAAATTAGAAAAGGAATACTGGGAGAGTTGGGGGGGTGGTTGAAATGGTATGTATTGTGGTTATGGAGGGCCACATTGAGAAGATGCCATTCAAGGACCACAGGTGGCAAATGGGTGAATCACCCCAAAGAACCACATTCTAGACTCAAGGAGCAGGAGTGCCAAGTCCCTGAACCAGAAAGTGCCTTTTAGACTGACTCTACAGCAAAGGAGACCTCTGGGGCTGTAAAGTAAGAGAAGCAGCAGTATCTAAATCACGCAGCATCCAATCACTAACAGTACTTAGAAGTCAGCTTTGTTTTTCTTAAGACTCACAAGGTAACCAGAGCTGAAATTCAATGTTTTGATGTTTTCCTGATATCTATAAGAAGCTTTGAGTTCAGTGCAGTGGTACTGCATTATACTATATTTAGTACAGGTAGACTACAGCTGTTGGCAGTCCGCCTCAGTGTGTGTCCTGGGCAGCTTTTGCTGTGCAATGTATCACCCAAAGTCTCAGCAGCTTAGAAATATAAGCACTTG
>NDGM011124282.1:0-10797 GCA_002564305.1 Octomys mimax
CTCCTGCCTCAGCCTCCAGTGTGGCTGGGAAGGCAGGCTCCCGCCACCATCTGGAGGAGAGTGGAAGGGCGCTGGAGATGTCAGGGCGTACTGCATTCTGATGGGAAGAGCAACAGAGAGTAGAAGATGCCCAGCACAGCGTTGGGGGCAGCTTGGGGGCGGGCAGAACCGAAACTGACCGGACCTGGACACCCTGGCCACCGCACCCTGCACTAGGCAACCAGCCAGTGGGCGGCTGAGGGAGGGGACAGCCACCTGCACCTCCAGCTCCCACCAAGGCTCTGTAGGCCCGGCCTTGCTCTGCTCCTGGATGGTGCCTGGGCCACAGATCTCTGCCCACAGGACACCACAGCTGGAGTGGCCAGGCGCTCCAGGAGGCAGTGGGGACAAGGCATCACCCTTGGGGCTGGGGAGCGGGCAGCTGTCCCTCCCCTCCTCCTGCTGACTCTCTGGGGGCTGGTGAAGGATGAGGCACAGGCTGAGAGCTGGACGTCCAAGAGTTGAGCAAGGTGTCGCAGTCCACAGAAGTGGAGACCACAGTGAGTCCAGGGAGAGGAAGGGAGGGGGCTGAGCTGGTGGCACCAGGAGCCTGAGTCCCAGTTCTCCTCCAAGTAACAGGGTGACCACGGTGATAATAAAGAGAGCCATGGGGGTAAAAAGCTGAGCTCTAAGGACACACAGGCGTTGTGGAAGCGCCTTCCTTCTCTCTCCTTCTATCTTCCACCTTCTAACACGGCCGCTGCCCAGAGCCCCAGGTGCACAATGCAAGAAATGAATAAAGCCACCAATGCCGGGCACAGACAGCGAGCCTCCACCCAGGAGCTGGCTCCCACGCCCTGCCCCTCAGGAGCCACCTTCCCCGCCTCCACTCGCTCTGCCCTTGACTTTGAGAACAGGCCCAGGAGGGCAGCAGGGAGCAGGCTCTCTGTCTGAAGATGTTAGGAAAACCAGTAACGTCACATGCCTCAGTTTCCCTAGAGTGAGTTGTGCTTAGGCGGTGACAGCCATCAGGATCTCCCACAATGGGATGGCAGGCACTGGGCTGTTACCATGAGCCCCGCCTAAAAATAATGAAAGGGAGCGTGGACACTGAGCCTTAGCTGACGGCCATCCCAAGGTTCGGACTCAGGCAGACGCAGAGATGATAAGGGAGTGCTGGCCCGCTGTCCAGGAAAGTGCTCGGCGCTCCTGGGACAGGTGGGGACTGCAGCACCAGCCTGCAGTGAGATCCCCGTGTCGTGACTGTCATAGGTAGCTCTCAGGCTGCATAAAGTCCTTGTTCCCACAAAGTAATTGCAGGGCTGGCGGCCCCCTGGGGGCCAGCGATGACCTGCACATGTCGCCTGTGGGGGGGGGGGGGACAGGAGCAGAGGCCGGTGTCCCTCTTCATGTCCTTGTCTCTGTCTTCATGTCTCTGTCTCTGTCTCTCTCTGTCTCTCTGTCTCTCTCTGTCTCTCTCTGTCTGTCTCTCTCTCTCTCCATGGCCTGCGGGCACCTCCCCAGGCATAGCTGGGCACCCTCTTCTCTGCTCTCACCAGCCCTATGGCCCTCCCTCCCTCCTGTCTCCCTATGTCATGACTGCCTGTCACACTGTCCATTCCCTACCCTACCCTGTAGCAAAGCCTGACAGACAGAGGTCATGCCTAGAAGGTCCCCACTGTGCCCCCTGCCCTGAGCGCAGCCGTGCGTGCAAGGCCACTCACCCTGGCCAGCCCAGGCGCTCCTCGCACTGAAAGTCTCTCTCCGAGACACCTTCCCCCTCCACCACCACAACGCCTGGCCCTCGGCTTCAGCACCAACACTAACACCATCCTCGTGGCAAAGCATCACCGTCTCCACACGCCAGCACCAGCAGCACCCAGGCACCTCCCTCATGTCATTACTCCATTCTTAGGACAGGCATGGCTCTGCTGTCACACTGTCACCAGCATCAGTGCGGCCTCCCCTTCCTTCATCCTTGCTCAAAACATCAGTCCCACCACCAAAACCACCACCAGCAGCAGCAGCATCACTACCACAACCAGCACCACAGCAGCAGCACCACCAGCAGAGCACTACCATAACCCCCAGCTGGGCCACAGTCTACTCATGGTCATCTCAACTACAACCATCACCACCATGACCACTGTCCTCACGATAAACCATCACTACCACCACTGTCCTCACGGTCACCATGACCACCAGCCTCCCTGTCACCATCATCGGCTTCATCCTCCTGTCGCCACACCCCAAGTGCCATGGCTGCTTCCGCTCCCGTCCCCACCATTTCCTGTTCACGTTCTCTGCACCACCACCACTGCCCTCCCACCAAGCAAACCATGACCAACATCTCCATCACCTGCCACTGTCCTCCCTTCCTGAACACACAGCTATCACTACTGCGACTGCCCCTAGCACTACTACCGCGCCCGTGTGGCCACCGTCACCACTGTCAGCTGTCACCATCACCACCTCAGCATCCTCTGCTGTGCCCACGATGCCTAAGACACGCATTTGTCCATATTGTCATGCAGTCACTTGTGTTCACTGTGTCCTTCCTACTGAGTGTGGCCTCCACAAGGAGAGGGAGGTCCTCCTTCACACAGCTCGAGCAGCACCTGGCTCACAGCAGCCCTGACTGGGTGTGGGACAAGGAGGGCCTGGATGGAGCTGCCACAGACGACAGCGGCTAGCAGCGCGCTCCTTCGTGCCCTTCTCTGCACTGCAGCGGTAGTCAGTGGTGTTCTCTTGCCGCTGCTCTAAGGATCAAGAAGCTGGAGCTCAGGACGCTCCCAGGGTCACGTGGACCCGAAGTGGCTGGCTCAGACCTCCGCCCACACCGGCTGACCCCAGGGACCGTGGCCACCACTACATTGTACTTTGCCCCGGCGCTTCCTTGTATTTCTGGCTGTGAGGTGGCCCAGCCTTCATCTCGTGGGAACCTCGGCATCCTGGGAACGTGGGCTGCCTCAGACCTGACGGACTGGGCAGCTCGGCTACGCTGCGACGGGCTACGCCCTGATTGTACCCCTGGGAAATATTCTTTTTCTCAGGGGACTTTTAAACTCTGGGCCAAGGGTTAATTGTGTGTGCCTGCTGCTAATGAGCTTCCCATCTTCGAAGGGGAGAACAAGAGCTCTCTAGCAAACACAGGCTCCACGGCTGAGGGCCCCACCCCCGCCCTCTACAGAGGAGAGCGATGTGGGTGCAGTCACACAGCACAGCGAGGTAGACCGAAGCAGCCTCCTCGGCCACCAGGTTGGCCTCGGCCACCCTGCCAGAGGAAACAGCGGGGGCCGGGCGGGGAGCACACAGGAAATACCCTCTCCACACCCAGGCCCTGCAAAGGGGCGGGGAGGAAGGGAGGCAGCGTCCACATGACGCGTTGGGCTTCCTAAGAAATCTTGACCTTGCAGGCAAAGAAATGCCACCAAGCCCCGCTGGCCTGGCTCCATGTTTTGAGCAGGCTCCCGGGAGGCAGGACCCTTGGTTTCACCTCCCTTTGCATTGCCCTGGCAGCCCCACAGCCCAAGGGACACAACACCGTCACCCGGATGTATTTGTGCCCCAGTTTTGTAGGCCAGGTGACCAAGGATGGGGAACAAGGGGTTCTGCTAGGAGCTACAGGTGCAGCCCAGGCCTCCTCAGTGTGGCTCACAGATCTGAGCTCCATGGTGCTTCCAGGGGAAGGGCGGGCAGCCTCTGCTGCTCAGCTGTGATCACAGAACAGAGGCAAGGGCAGGGGCCCCTCTCGTCTCCCCACTCCCTGGCAGCCAGGGCTCCACCCTTCCCATTCAGGTCCAGGTGGCCTTCCTGAGGTCCAAGTCAAAGCCGGAGGGGAGTAGGGTAGGAAATCGCAGGAAAGAGTGGCGCTCCCGCCTGCGCCCTCCTCCGGGCTTCCTTAGGGGCGATTCTGTGCTTACTCTCCTTCCGTGACCGCTCCCCTCCTGATCCTGAGAGGGAGCCCAGAAAGCGAGGACACCCACTGACCCCATGTCCTCCTTTTCCGGGGTGCCCTTGCACTGAGTTGTAGCCAATGAGAAGCACCTCTCTCTCCCAGGGCAGGATCTTGGGCTGCCCACGAGGCCTCCCAGGCGATTTGGCCCACACTGCACCTACTGATACGGAGCATCTGCAGATGGATAAGGGGTAAGGTCACGAGATCCGAAGATCGCACAGTTCCTCCTTATAGCGTGGCCTCAGGACACCAGGACAGAGGGGCGTATTTGCTGAGCAGTGGGCAAGCGCCGCTTCTGGAGGTCCCCCTCCACCCGCCACCCCTGCCCTCTGTCACCGAGACCCCAGCTCCTTCCCGAAAGGCCCATCCCTTCCGCTCCTCGGTCGGCTCTGCTCCGTATCCCGGCCGGCTGGCACCAGCTCTGCTAGTCCAGCTCTCTCTCCAAGTACTAAAATGCTAAGTATTTATTTTTAAGATGGGAGAAAATTACAACTTGCAATTAGCACATTTTTCCAACACCAGTGCCTTAAATCACTGCCACTCAGCGGGGTCAGAAACACACGCTCATAAAATTAACACACTTCGTGAAGTGGGGAAGCCATCAGAGTCCGGCCAAGCTGAGCTAACACGCCAGCGGCGGAGGACAGGGTTGCTCTCCTGCGCTCTTTGGCATTTTCTCCAAGCACTGATTCTTTCTCTTCTTTTCTCTCTCTAGGTCAGGATGAAGACCCAGCCCGTTCCGTGTCCCTGCGGGTAAAAGAACAAGTTTAGGGTTGTCCCTTGCCCACCGCAGTGGTCAGGGCCATGGACCCCTAGCTGTGACCCGGGTACTGCACAGCAGTGCTGGGAGTCTGAGGGTGCGCTGGACCTCGCTGGCTCAGGAGGGACACCAGGCCCTGAGCTGGACCCAGGCGCCACACAGAGGGCCACAAGCATGCCAGCCCCAATCCCAGCCCTCGGGGGATGCTAATGAAGCGGAAAGGATCCTGACCCAAAGTGCCCTTGAGTTACCTCCTGGAGGAACAGCGCCCCGCAAAGGAGAGGAAAGCTCACTGGGAAAACACAGGAAGTTGTGTGCGTCGGCCGGTACTGCATGCTGAGTGTAGTCGCATCCGAGCACTCTGCACCCTGTGGAGGCCGGGACACACACGGCGCTGGGCCTGCGGCCTGAATGACTGCTCTGGAAGAAAGGAACAGCTTTGGGGTTGAGACTTTCTGAGAACCTTCTGAGGCCGCTCAGCCCAGCCGGGGAGCCCAAGCGGTGGCAGTCCTGGCATGACGCCACCCCGGAGGGACCCCCCAAACAATACGGACGCAGGTTTGCCTCTGAAACTTCAGCTGGGGATGCTCCCTGCACCACGGACGTGGTAGCTGCTGACCGCGCATGGGAGTAAGCAGGGTGAACTCTGGGCTGCACAGGCTGGGCACAGTGTCGCATGACAGGCCCAAGAGCCAGCAGCTGGACCCTACCTGTAGACTGCACCTGGGAGAAGGCGCTGACAACAGGAGGTGATCGGATTGAGACCCACAGGGGGAGCCGAAGTGGGCCTGGGTACCCCCCGCGTACCAGGTCCTCTCCCCAGACTCTCCGCATCAGGATCTGCCCTGTAGCTTCTGATCCTGAGAAGACTCGCACGCTGATCCCATTTCGAGATCACTACTCCAGCGTCAGTGCCTGCAATCCAAGCACTGTGGAGGCGGAGGCAGGATGGGCCCAAGTGTGAGCCCAGCTTCGGTCACTGAGCAACTTCCAAGGCCCTGGTTCAAAATAAACATTTTTGAAAAGGGCTAGGGATGTGGTTAAGGCAAAAGCTCTGACTTCCATTTCCAGAATGGGGGAAAAGTGTGTGTCACTCCTCTGGCTTTTCTGTGTGTGACAAGTCAGAGAGTAAATATCTTGGGCTCAAAGGTCTCTGTCCCCACTGCCAAGGATGCTGACGTGTGTGACAGGAGCTACCTCGACGAGGGTGGCTGCATTCTGATAAAATTTTACTTATGGACACTGAAATTTAAATCTCCTATCCTTTTCACACATGGTAGAAGAGTTTTCTTCTTTTCAAAAAGAAAGTCCCTCACTGAAAGGCTCTCCCGCCACCTCCCAGCCCAGCGTCCATATCTCACGGCTGAAGGCCAAACAGAAAACTGCGGTAGACAGGGGCTCCCAGGAAGCTGAGTGGAGAGCCGGCCGCCATCCCTGGCACGGCCCTCCCCACAGCCCTGCAGGCAATGTCCGCCCCACAGGAGCACATGGGCTGTTCATGGACACTCATCTAGGTCCCAAGGGTGGCGGCGCTTTCAAGTCCAAAAGGGGCCCTTCCGGCCGCTTCCTACTGCACTCTTGGTAGAAGCTGTTGTGCCTCACCCATGGTCCCAGGGGACTTGCCCCAGCTACAGACAGGAAGCAATTTTGGACACTGCTTTTTGGACATGAACCCATCTCCCTGGAGTTCAGATTCTCCTCACCGCACAGAGCCAGCTCAGAACTGTGCCATCAGCGCTGGACACTGCGGGAATCTGGCAGCCCTGCCTGGGACCTCATCTTCCTTTGTCAAAGCAAAGGGAAAGGGTGTGTCTGCACAAGGCCGAAAGGCACTGCAGGCTGGGGCTGCCACACACTGGTAGCCCCCAGGGTCAAAGCCAAGCATGTTGTCGCTCACAGCTTAGCCTCTCTGTCCCTGCTCCAGTCCCCCGAGTGCCATGGTGTGGGGTGGGGGTTTTCTTGGTCAGTGAGTCAGGGACACTGAACTTAGGGCATCCAGTGTCCATGTCACACAGCAAACCAGAGTGCTCTGGTCCCAGAGGAAGCGAAACCTCACTTAGCTCACAGCAAACAATGCGGAGGTCAGGCGTGGGTGGAGAGAGATTAGGGCCCTCGTAGCCCAGCCTGCAAATGTGAGACCAGACGCGGCAGATTCAAGTTCAGCCCCAGAAACTCGGGGATTTAGCAAGACACTGCCTCAGACTTGAAGATCATAGAAATAAAAAGGGGCTGGGGATGTAGCTCAGTTCAAAGTCAAGGGGTTTAACCCCCAGTATGGGAGATAGAGAGCCAGTATATAATGAGTCCTAGATTTTCCAGAAAAAAAGTGCATTTAAGGTAACTCTAGCTTCCAGCCTCAGTTTCTCCTGGATATTTTCAAGCCTCTCAACTGGACTTGGCTCTGCCTTCCAAAAGAACACATTATCCAGCCTCCTTCCCTGATGGGAGACACGCAGCTCCAGTGGCCGTCCATCTGTAGGCCCCTCCCCACCACAGTTACCTCCTGACTGTGGGCCAGGACTGCAGGCAGCATTCAGAGCCCCAGACTCGGAACCTGGGCTGATGCAGCTGTAGTAAGTGTGCAGCAAAGGTTTCTGACTTTAGAGTCCCATCAGCAGGGCTCCAGGGCCTCCTCAGGTCACCCCAGCTGCCCCATTGCACTAGGACCGAGCCCCCAGCAGCCCCACACCTCTGTGCACCTGGTAAGAGCAGCAGAGCTGGGGAGGCCCATGTGTATGTGGAGGTCACACGGAGCCTTTAACCCCTCCTCAGAAACCCCCTGCTAAGAGCGCAGCGCCAGCCGTCCACACCATCTGTCCTGTTGAGGTCTGTTGACCCAAAGGTGGCTGCAGCAGGAAAGGCATCTGGGGCAGGACGGGACACTGGCTGCTGGATCCTCACCCAGCCCAGGGCTTGCCCGCCGACCGGGGGCGGGGGGCCAGGGCACAGGAAAGCCTGCTTGAGTGTCTTTCTTGATGCCTACCTCACACCTAAATCCCACAATCTGGTTCTTTATCCATGAGCAACAAAGGGGGAGGGGGAGAGGGGCTGCAATAAAGAACCTCATTTCCAGCGGCAATCCAAGATCCAGCTCCTAGCTTCCACCGCCTGTCCCTGGCCCTTCTCCCAGGACGTCGCCCAAGGCCCGCTCCTTCCCTGCAGTGTCTGTCCCCATCTCAGGAGGAAACCCAGGCTGCTTCACCTGCAGCGGTGCCAGCGCCAAGGCTGAGGCATCAAGAGGAGTACCGTGGGGCTACCCCCACACGGCACAAGGGAAGCGTGGACACGGTGCCCACTACAGAGCTGGCGTGCCCGGCCCGGCTCCCAGAGCCGCACAAGACCTGTTCATTTCCATGGAGGTGAGCTTCACTGCCTGGTCTCTGAGGCCAGGCCTGAATTTTCTTTCATATCAATGTTTCATGCTTGTAAGTCTGATGCATCCAGTGTCAGTTCATTGTGATCAAGAGCGACCCACAAGCTGCAGAGTAAAGAGCAAGGACCTCTGATTCACAGGGGCCGAAGCCCCTTTTGTACTCTAACAAGGTGACGGACTTTGGCCATGGTCCTTCTTGTTTCTGAGTTTCAGTTTTGTCACTGCCAAATGGAACCAACAGGGCTGGGGAGATAGCTCAGCAATGTAAGCATCTGCCTGACAAGTACAAGGCCCTGGGTTGGATCCCCAGTACCACAAGCTACGCTGGCCCCAGAACCCTGGGTGCACCGTGCAGGTCACCGGAACTGGGCGTGGTGACATGTAATCCCAGCACTGGGGAAGCTGAGATGGGAGAATCACTATGAGTCGAAGCTGCATAGTGAGACCCTGTACCAAATAAATAAATAAATAAATAAATATCTTTAAAAAAAAATAAACAATAACAAACACCTCTGATCAGTTGCGGGTAAGAGGGATGGCTCACAAGAGACGCACAATAAATATGTGTTCTCTGCTCCTGCGTTTGTGACTCAATAATTTTCAGACACTCCAGAGTGTAGGTGGTATCCAGAACCTAGAAGTGTCAATAATAGAACTGAGTTACGAGAACCAAAAGAAAAGTCAACCCAAACTAAGCAAGAAAGGATGAAAAATAGCGATAAGGGATTAGAATCCACTGTTGCAACTCAACAATAAAATGACAACACAGCTAGGACAGGGTGGAGGATACAAACTGACATTTTACACACTCAAATGGCCAGTAAGGTCTTACCATCATTGTCATTTAGATAAATGTAAAGGAAAACTGCAAGTTACCATTTTACTACTAAGATGATTATAACAAAAAAGACGACAGCGAGTGTGCTTAGGGACGTAGATGCTGAACCCCTTCTGTTGGGGCCATTAGGAGCACCAAGTGGTGGCTGCTGTGGAATCAGTGTGGTGGTTCCTCAGAGCCACCTAGTGATTCCACCCCGTGGTGTCCACATGGGAGAGAGAAAACAGCACGTTTCATCCAAAATTGGCATATGGAAAATGATGCAAGTTACCATACCGGCTGGACTGCAGCAAGCCCCAGTGTACCCCGGTGGATGGGGTGAATGAAATGTGAGACAGCTATAAAGTGGAGCATTGTTAAGCCATAGAAAGGAGAGAAGTCTTGGCACACGGGATGACGTTACTGTTCGTGGCAAGTTGTCCCCCCAAAGCCTCATGCAGTGATGGGACAGACTTCTAGAGTTTAGGCTTAATTCATGGTCCAGTGCTGGGGCTGCGGGTGTGAGCGCTGCTGGGATTCTAGGTGTGAGTGCTACCCACCTTGGGTGGTGGCCTGCAACATAGGGGAGGGGCGGAGGGAGGCCTGCTCTCTGCTGCTCCGCCCCTTTTGCTCTGGCTGCTTCTTCTATCTCCTGCCACCATGAACAGCTGCCCTCTGCCATGCTCCACCTTGCCCTGGAGCCAGCCAAGTATGGACTGAAACCTCCACAAACTGTGAGCTAAACAAATCTTTCCTTCCTTAATTTTGGGTGTAGAGTACTTTGTCCCAGCAATGAGTGAAAAGTAACCAAGACAGACGACATGGATGACTCGAAATAAGCCACATGTTGGAACTACGTGACGTGTCCACATCTGGCACACTCTAGACAGAAAGTCAGTCACGGTTTCCAGGGCCCACAGGGCCCAGTGCTGCAATCTTTCTCACTGGGGTGCTAAAATTGTTCTCTACTTAAATAGTGGTATTAGGTACACAACTATGAATACAGTGAAAATCACTAAAATATACATGCTTAACAAGTGAACTTTATTATCTGTGAGTTAAATCTCAATAAAGTTGCTTTTTAAAAAGTAGAACTCACTCATCGAGCCCTACTTCTGTGCAGCAAGGAACCCAGAACCAGCGCCTAGGAAGAGCTGCCATCCCCGAGACATCTTTTCTTCTGTACTCTGGTCTGGACATGGTTACCCATTTGCTGACACCCAAGCAAAGCGGGGACCCTGGCTCAGCACGGCCTTCGACACTGGCTGTGTTCAGCCCACTGCCTGTGAAGCTGCTGCTGTAAGTAAACCCATCTGGGCACCCGATGCATGCTGTAGACCCCGCTGCATCCCCAACAGCCACAGATGGCTCAAATCGGCTCAGGAAGGAACCCTCAGATCCAGACTCCCACACAGAGACAGCTGAGGGGTCAGGAAGGCACACGAGGCTGACTCTGATGGGCTGGGGACCCGGCCACAGTTCCCCACCAAAGGCACAAATTCAGTTGTGAAGGGACTTGGACAGATGGCCCTGCCCGGATGCTCTAGCAGTGACTGTACACCAGCCGAGGACAAGGAGAATGTGTGTGTGCTGCAGGGTCACTGTGCCAGGCGGGGCTGCCAGGGACAGGCTGCACCTAGCCTCTGCCACTCTTCCTCCTGTTCCTTATGCCTTCCTTCCTTTCCTCCTCCTTGTGCCTGCGCCACCTGTTGTAACTCAAAAATCAGATGACAACGAGGCAAGTCCAAAAGTTAAAGAAGCGCTTTATTTTAGCTGGTAGCCAGCGGCAGACACCCCAGCAAGATGCTGAGGTGCGCTCCGGGAGGATGAGGGGAGTGGGTATTTAGGCCAATAAACCACAAAAGCTGACTTCAAGGGTTCATCTAGGGGCTACAGTTGAAAAATTACCT
>NDGM011124288.1:0-12288 GCA_002564305.1 Octomys mimax
GATCCACATTTCTGGCTTTTCCAAACTTCTGGGGTTTCCACTGAATAGGCTTCTCACTCACAGGTTTACACATTGCTCTCTCAGGGACACACTGCCTGGCCTCCTGGGCCTTCTTCTGAAATTGAGGTGGAAGCCTTCTTAACCTCAGAACTCCTGCATTCTGCATGCACCTAAAACAAGCACCATGTGGGTGCTGCCAAGGTTTGTTGCCAGCTGGAGCAGTAGCCAGGCTTCCTTCTCTCTTGGCTGTATATGTCAAGTGCCTGGATGCTGAGCACTCTGATCCTGATTCCAAGGAATAAATTCTCTATACCAGCACCATTCTGGAACCTGGTGTGATCACCTCTGCCATTCTGGAACATAGGGCTCTGCAGCCCCTCAAAGCAAAGTCCCTCATCCTTGCAATCCTGAGGCTACAAAGGGCAAGAACATGCCACCTCTTGTGATGCATTTAGGACATCTTTTCTACTATCCTGTTCCTCCAGGACAATGGAGATCCTCTCAGCTCTATCTCTGCAGGCAACAGCTTTATTGCAGCTTCATTTCTGTCCAGACTCACAACATTTTAAATCATCCTGCTGGGCTTTTTGCTCCTGAGTCTCAACATAAATCTGACTAAAAGCCCCCCTCCCCTGCAACAATAGCCTTGCCACTGCCTCAATATTTAGCTGCCTTGAGATATCTTTTACCAGTTTAATCAGTCTACTACATTTAACGTCAGTTTCAGGCAAAGTCTCTAGACACAAGCAAAATGTAGACAAACTTTCTGCCAAGCCATAACAAAAATCATCAGGAGTTCAACAACCAATGCAGTCCTTCTTCCCAAAAAAAAACTCCCCAGCCTGGTCTTTACAGGAAGGATTTCTATCGGCATTCTGGTCTTCTGAGATTTGACCAAAACCTCCAATACAGAATAGCTAAAGCTGTTCCAGAGCTTCTCTTATAGGCAACACCTCTGAACCTTTCCTATCTCTTCCCATAAGACATTCCCAAAGCTTATAACCCACATGTTCAGGTAGTCACAGCAGCAACTTCACTTCTTTGGTGCCAAATTCTGTCTCAGTTTACCCTCCTCTCATAATTGGGACAAATACCCAACACTCAAAACTAGGGAAGGAAAGATTTATTTAGCTCACACTTACTGGAGGTTTCAGTCCATACTCAGCTGGCTCTAAGGCAGTGTAGCACATGGAAGAGAGCAAATTCTCATGGTGGTGGCAAAGAACAGAGAGCAAAGGGAGTGGCAGCAACTTAGACAGCTAGCTATCCACTCTCTCCTCTTTATGAAAATTATCTGCCCCAGGGTAGGTGCAGTATCCACACCCACAATAATCAATCACAAACTCCAGAAGCTGCCCAAGACTACATGAGGCTTTGGGGGGACACCTATACACAAAACATAATAACACCACAATGTTAACAAATGGGCATTATGAACACCACCTCTACCACCCCTGCTGATATGACCTCAACTACTTGATAGTAGAAAAGAGCAGCAGTACCCTGTATACTGGATTTCTGGACCCTGTGGGGATTTTGTCTCAAAGTATATTTTTAGAATATCAGTTACTCCATCTGTAAAATGAGAGGGTGAAACAAAAGACTCTAGTATGCATTTTTCAATTCCAAATATTATGGCTTCTTGGAATAGAAAATCAAGCAAATGCCCCTTTGGGAGTGGCTTCCAGAACATTCCCAGAAAGGCACAGACGAAATTGATCCTCTTCACACATAAATTTTCTTTTCTGTTGCCAACTAAAGCTCAGTTGTCTCCTCTCTGAAATCCTCCACCCATGTCTTAGTTCCGCTTTTCAGATCCTCACAGAGCACACACACATTAGGAGAGCCCTGGGCACGCCATGACCCACTTGTGATGGGAACATGCCAAAAAAGAAAAGAGTAGGAATGATCACCATTTCTTCAAATTTCTTTAACCTGTCATGGAATGCCATCAGATACCTATATCTCTCTCACTTAGCAAAGCAGGACATTGTGTAAATCTTCAATTAATGTTTCTAAAAATATCTGGTGTGCATTATTAATTTTTGTTTTGTTTTGAACTTCCAGTCCATCTCAGATTGATATTTTATCAAATAGAAGTATATTACTAGAGAAATAAAATGCAGCTTAGCATCAAAGCAATTTTAAATATGTATAGAAATGTATAAACGATTACTCTTCATTTCCAAGCATATCCATCAGTGGACCAGGAACAGGTGGTTCATGACAAATAGTTCACAAAATCACACATGACTGCAGACCCTAGCGAGTGCTGCTACCCCATTTTCCTGTTTAATTCCACACTTACTAGGTTATCTACATTGGGTGTTCTAGGTACCAATGCTATCTAGAGGACTAGGTTAAGGACCTTTGTAAGGGGCAAGGGACCTAGTTCAGTGGCACAGCACCTGCCTGGCAAACATGAGATTATGAGTTTGATTCCCAGTACCACAGAAAGAGAGAGAGAGAGAGAGACAGACAGACAGAGACAGAGAGACAGACAGAGAGACAGAGAGGTAGAGAGAGAAAGACAGAATAAAAAAGAATCCCTTTAAGTTGCTAAGAAGCCGAATTACAAAGTGATAATATTATTAAAAATAATCCATGAGTTTATTTTTATTTTATTTGTTTGTTTGTTTGTTTTTTGTATTTTTAGGGAAGAGTCTACAGGACGTTCAGGGTCTCACTACTAGATCAGACTNATAGTAATCCTCCTGTCTACGGCCTCCCAAGAGCTGGGATTACAGGCACGCACCACCATGCCTAGTCTCAATTACCATCTCAGCACACCCCAGGGGTGGGGCTGGCATGACAGGCCCAGGGATCGAGCCCCAGGCCCCTGCGCCTGCTTGTCCATGAGTTCTTTTTAACTCAAAGAAGGCAAACCAACACCTGGCTTTGGAGGTGTCAGATCCATCAAAGTCAGAGAGTATAATATTTAATACAAAATGAAACCTTATATGATAGCACTCAGTATCACTTTTGGAAGTCCCCAACAAATCCCCCTCAACACATTTTTCTTCACTCCAGCCTTAAGCCCTGGAGTTTGGGACAAAGAACACCTTTTTTCATCTGCTTCCCCTCCTCTAATCCTTCCTAAGCTCTCATCAACTCCTTCTCCAGCTCAAGTCTTGAGCCCATCAACTCTCTCCACCTCCACCAGGCACACTGTCACCTCACAATAGGACTGTTGCAATGACAGCTCCTAAATGGGTTTCCCTGCTTCTTCTCTGGGCCCCATGTCAATGCCATCAAGCAAGCCTGTCCCTTAAAATACAAATCAAATGTTTGACAAACAACTCAGTGGCTTCCCATAGCACTGAGATGAGCATCCAGCTCCTTATCACAGTTTTACCATCTCTGAACTCTCCCACCAAGCACATATGACCTTCTTTCCAGCAACCCTTGCCTTCCCATACTCCACTCTAACCACAAACATCTTCCTCATGTCCTTCTAGCCACCAAAACTTGTTTCCATCTTGGAGTCTTTCACTATTGTCTCAGCCAGGAACATTCTTTCACCAGGACACTGCAAGTCTGTCTTTATCCTAACTCTTCATTCTCAATTTATTTGTACTTTCTTCAGTAAGGCTTTTGCTTACGACCCAATTTTTTTTCATTGCCTTCCAATTGGTGTTAATCATAGAAATTTGGTGTGTGTAAGGTCTCCACCTCCATACCTCGTAATGGCCAGTGATTGGCATTTCTTCAGCATTCGATAAATTTACTGTCTGTAAGGAAAATGTTCAGCAGTACTGGAATTTGTGCTTCGTTGTTACTCAGCAGTGTGAAAGGGAACTAATTCATTTTTTAAAAAATACGAGTACAATAAGACACTGAGGATTTGTTTGCTGACTTACTTGGGATTTAATTACATGGAGAATTTTATGAAAAGGAAGAAAAATATTGTAAAGCATTATGGTGCTAATGTGTGGGAGTTTTTATTGTTTACCCCTGTCTCCTTCCTGGGGTTTTATTAATGAGCCAACTATCTTGTATGTGATAATGTATTACAATGAGTTCCATTTGGTTGCAGGTCAAGATAAAGCAGCACAGTGTAATTTAAACAAAATGATGTTTGCTTGGTGAATGGCAGACTCATTTAACACTTGTTTTTCTTCCTAGGCACTTTAGCTGCGCACTCCACGTTCAGGAGACCCAGCCACCCTCCGCTTTAGTCCATGGGAGGTGACAGATGAACCAGGGGCTGAGCACACTAATCCGGCCTGGGGTGCCAATGGGGAACCAAGGTGGCCCCTTACATGGTGGGACTCACTACCTTGCTCAGAAATCTTTGAACAGTAGTAGTAGGATTTTGCCAACTACTTCTTATTTTTCTGAAAAGCCAAATAGGTATTCAGCAACTGGTTCCTTCTCAGAAGCAGCTCTGTGACTCAGCGCAGGGGACTCATCCCAGAGAGGTGGCAGGCAGCCATCAAAAGGTGGGCAGCCCCTCCCCGCCCACCTGTGTTAACTGTCAGCTGCCCACAAGAGAGTGCAGCGGTGGGAATGCCCCTGTTATCTCCAGCTTTCATCACTGCAGCCAAGAGAAGCTGCTCTAGCAAGCTGACAGAGAAGGGTTTCAAGGGTTTCTTCACCTTTGATGGCAACACTTCACCACCGCAAGATGAACGTGTGCCATACGGAGTGCAGCTGATAGTCTCACAGGAGAGGGGGACAAGGAAATCCATGCATGCACAGGGATGTGCCACTGAGGCTGTCAAGTCGAAATGAGCCATCTCACAATGAAGGAACATGGAGCTCAAGTTCTAAAAAGTGTAATGAAATTCTGTTCTACTCTTACCTATAAAAGTAAGTACGAGACAACAGATCAAGCTAGCATGCTCCTGGCTCATCATCAAGTATCCGGAAGTACAGCAGTGACATTTTCATGTCAAAATTTGCCTCTCTGTGATACTATAATATTTACTTTTTCTTCTTCCATATTTCACCTAAGAAGATTCTGAACAAATTGTAGATACTACTTTATCAGTTCTATGGTGCCTTATCAATAATTTAAAAAGTAATGACTGTCTTACCTCTTTAGAGGAAATAAACACATGGGCACATTTTCTGCAAAATTTATTTCATGTGTCTTTCTAAACTCTTGCAATGACACAGCATAGGTCATTTATTTGATATATGGCATATCAGAGTTTAACTACAAAACAATGCAAAGTGATCACTTGGGGTACCATCTGTGTAAAATTATTTGTGATTCTTGCAAATTGAAGACAATAACTAAATAAGATACAGAAGGCTCATTTAGGGCGATAAAGATGAAAATCATTATATCAGAGAAATTAGTTTTTTGAAAGTATAATGACCAGCATTTTATGCCATCTCAGACACCTAAACGACTCACATGTTCTTTGTTCCTGAACACAGAAGCATCCTAAGCCCAACACCCAAGGCCTCACCTGCTTCTTGCCTGTATTCTTACTTTTGTTTGTCTTTGATTAAACCCCCCTTCCAGAGCTCTGTGCACCTGCACTTGAACAGCCAGGTGCTCAGCTGTTTAAACACAAAACAACTCCCACCATGCACTGCTCCATGTTATACTCAGTGGACTGGGGAAGCAGAAGCAGATGCTGTCGACAAAGCCCATTGGCCAGAAAAGTAAAAAGGAGTAAGGAAATGAGTAAAGACAAACAAGGCATGTTTTTTTTTGTTCTTGAAAAAAATCAGAAAATCCAATTTCTGAAAAAACAGGCAATACAGGCTAATCTGTACAGTTTATTCATATTTGAAAATAAGTTAGTGTCGCTCCTCAGCCTTTTGGCTAAGATCAAGTGGGAAAAGAAGTTGGACTGTCTGCAAAAAATATAAATGTATATATACAGACTGCATTTGAGTATAACATGAACATGTGCATGTATAATAGTGAGTCATCAGAACTCATCAATGTATCAATAACAAATGACACTATCATAAAAATAGTTTAAGAAAGGCTTAAAATGTTCTTTAAGAACTGAAGCCTCTTCAGAAACCAGTTAACCTTTATTTACCAAGGTGAAGTCCTCTACAAGTCTAAAACACTATCTTAAACTCAAGGGACTTAGGAAAACATTGTGTGCATGTGCGTGTGTGTGTGTGTGTACACATGCACGCATGCAGGGTCTCACTACACAACTTGGACTCAGAGTGATCCTCCTGTTTTCAGCCTCCCCAGCACTGGGATTACAGGTATGTGCCACCATGCCCAGACTCGGGCACCCAGCTCAGCACACCCACGGACAGGGCTGGCACAGCAAAGTGGTGCCAGGGATCAAACCCTGGCTCCTGCGCTTGCCTAAGCACACACTTTGATGGCTGAGCTATCTCAGCAGCCCTAGAAAAACATTGCTTCAAAGACATCAATACTATATTTTCAAGTCTCAATCTATGTACAATTCAGATTATTCCCAGGACTTCCAGTCCTTGGCATGGGAGCAGGATAAGAGCCATTGGTAGGTTTATTTTTCTGCCTGAATGTTAAACACCCTAATTACTTTAAGAGCCCTTACCACCAGCAGCACGTAAGCTGACCTTTAAAAAATGAATGCTAATTTCTTTCGAAGAATATAGCCAATATTAACACAATCTAGAGAGCTATTGGATTTGCTTTTTAAATCTTAACAGGGATGTCAATATTCTAAGTGCACACAAGGGAGACAGCAGTCATCATCTGAAGTGGAACCAACCAAAAAGCCTCTTGAAAAAGACTACACTTCTGTCTATATAAAAATTATTCTCATATCATGTACCATAACTTTCGTTTTGACTTGCAGTTATTTTGGTGATAAAATGTCTCCCTATGTTCCTTTATGCAAAATTTATTTACATTAGAATTATAGTATTTGGTCTTCTCCCCCGCCCCGTTTTGTCCTAGACAGAACAACTTTTTCTGATCGTTATCTCAATAAGTCAACATGTTGCTGCTACTTGTGAACACATTTTTCATTAGTTTCTTTGTCATAAATTCAATAGATTAATAAATCATGGCATTATTTATTTTCATAGCAAAATATAACAAAGAAACCAGTCACAATGTAAAGATTAGTTGGGTGAATAAATCTTCACGTGACCCCTTTTCGTGGACCTCCACATGGCTTGGGTTTGGCAAGGAAGTCAAGGAAAGCAGCCATCACGTATACTGCTCACTAATGACGCAAGAGTAACTGAGATCCAGTCCTTGGTCTAAAGGGCAGGCAAAAGCGGGGACACAAATAACAAAAATAAAAGCCAGAGTGTGAGGAGTACTGGGGTGACAAAATCTTTATCAAATTTCTCAGGAAGATGAAACCTGCTTAAGGGAATCAGAAAGACTCCCCCAAGGAGCTGACCACCTAGGATGCACCTTAAAGGAGGAACACAAATTTTCACAAAGCAGAAATAAGGAGGGGCCATCCGGATAGACAAAATAGTAAGGCTGGAAGTGAGCAGAGGGAAGGAAACACTCAGGGGTCAACTGCGGTCAGTTGTGTCTATAGAGTGGGATACAGGATAGTCCTTGCACAGTCCTCTGAGATAGTTTTAGTAATTCAGTGCAAAACGAGCCACTGGTGATAATCGTGAACCAAGGTAGCAACATAAAAATTAATATGAAAGTAATGCATAAAATACTGGCTCTAAGTGCCAGTGAGTGCCTATTTTGAGAATAAGAAGCTTCTAGAAAACAAGTGCAGGGAAAGGGGACTACTCAAGTGCAGAGGACATGTTGGAGTCGTGAGTTAATCCAGAGGCAAAATGAACACTCTGGCAAGCAGTGAGGTGCACAAACAGAAAGAAGGTCCTGGAGATAATGGGGAGCAGCTGTTCAGCTGGCTCCTACCACCACAGCAGCTTCCTGTAGAGCAGCTCACCGCCACGCTCCCTCTCAGCGTCAGGCATCCCACAACCTACCTGGCTACCACAGGGTCAAATCTGAGGCTTTCCCTCCCATGTCACAGGACTACCCAGCATGCTCTTCTCACCCCGCTGCATTTCCTTCTGCTCTTCAGCACTGTAAACAATGCTTACTATGGGGGGTGGGGGCCACAGGCGCTCACAATTACACAGAGGGCCAGAACCAAATAACCTCAATGCACATAAACATGAGCTGATTAACAATATCAGTGAGAAACAAAATGGGGTAATAGGAATTAGAAAAGAACGGGGAAGGGATGGAGATTTTTTTTTAAAAAAAGGAAGCAAGTTGTGCTATATACCCAGTCCCCAACATGATCATAAAATGCATGAAACATGTGCCAAAAAGAAAAAAAGGACGTGTTCACCTTCACATTTTTTAAGTAAAAGTTATTCATTCAGTTTCTTGTCATGCCAAAATGTTCTGTGCATATACCACTATAATTAGCACAGCCTCTGTAACAGGCAAAATTGTTCATCATTATATTTCATATTACTTGACTATATAAATGTGTAAAATGAAAATGATTTATCAATTCCCTTTAACATTCCTACTAATTCATTTTTTTATGAAACACAAAGCTTCACAGTCAATTTTATTAAGAAAGTAACAGAATATTTTTTTAAAAACACATCAACAAGGTGTTACACAAGCTCAAAGAAAAAAAAAGAGCTCAGGATAAACTTGAGTCTTTTGTCAATAAATGGATGCAACTAAAAAAAAAGAAAGAAAGAATAGCTAATGAGTTAATGTACTTAAAATAAAACAGTAAGTGATTTCACAGAGGGAATAAAAAGTTATCTGAGCTGAAAAAAGTGATACAAAATCATTCCTACTAATTCAGAAAGAGCTATCAGACACAAAATCTTAGTAAAATATGACACAATTCTCACTTAAATTTAACTTGTCCCATAATTTGTTATGAATACACAAAGATAACAAACTTTTAAAACACTGTATTTACTAAGATTCAGGCAATAGCTTTATGTAACAAGATTCAGCATACCAAGCCTGCCACGCATCTTGTTTGTAAGTCTCAGCTTCAATATGAAGCTGTTTAAAACAAAAACTCAAAACCCGCTTTTTACACGCTAAATACTCTGGCAAGGATGCCATTAAACATAGTAATGAACTTGCAGAAATACAAATAAAGAGTTAACAACAGCTAAACATTGCAGCCTGAACACTATTCATACAAAAAAATAAAGTAACTAGCATTGGTTACACAGAAGTTTCCTGACTGTTTTAAACTTTAAAATGAAACATGCATTTTAGAATCTTTAGCTATTAAGTTCAAAAAGTATCAGTGTCTACATGGAACAATTCCTCTCCAAAGCCAAAGCACAGTCAAAAATTAATTCCAATGGCATAACACATTCTAAAGCTAAAGAGCATTCAGTTAGTACTGATGGAGGTAAACTCAGAGCCGTGGGGCTTTCTCACACTACAAAGGGCTGCTTCTCTGGTTTACTCAAAGCAGCAGATGACAAAGGCCACAGGTGTCAGTAAGATCAATAAAGGACAAGTGGGCTCGCACCCAGCTCTGCCCTCCCCAGAAAGCATGGCTACTGTGTCTACCAAAGGCACACTATTCTGCTAGCCAAAGAGATAGCAAACCATTCCTCCCTCGATCCTGAAAGCTCCTTTCTGAGGTAAATAAAAAGTACACAAGGGGGAAAAATGACACACTTATCTACAGAGTAAAGATTTCAAAATATTAACATAATCCCTACTTTCAAAAATTTAACTAGAGTCATCTGGCCATTTCTGATTACATCTTAGGATGTATCCGGATTCATTTCCTACTGATTTATCACTAGATACTTCTAGTCCAAAATATTCACTTTCTTCCCAAATATTTTAACCAAGAGCGTGACTGCAGTGTAGTATCTCCCAGGTTGTCACACAGTGGTAGAGAAAAGGTAGATGTTCAAGCAGCGAGCAGCACTTATGGCCCTGTCCCCTAGCGGCATTGTAGGGCCTACTGAACAGCCCAGGAGCAATTCTAAAAACAAGAAAATTCATTCAGGAAATGAACATAGCATTTCACATTGAAATTTTCTTAGACACTGCCCTTTCTTCCAGGGGAGTCCTGGTTTTTGTTAATGTTATGGTGACTCTGGACTTGAACTAGCAGCCTTCTTCGTCTTCTTCTTCCTATTGTGTTTCTTATGCTTTTTCTTTTTTGTTCTTTTTTTTCTCATTCTTCCTTGCTTTTCTTCTTTTTCACTTATACCTCTTCAGCATGATCTGACTCTGACAAGGACTCAGAGGAAGAAGGTTTATCTTCAGGATACTTCTTTCTTTGCTTGTTAAGTCCTTCAATGTCCTTCTCTTTCTCAGTTGCATCCTTTGACTTCTTTTTCTTTTTTAAACTGTCCTTACCATCTGACTCAGTTTCTGACAAGGAGCTTTCAGACAATTTATGTGAATGGTTCTTTTTCTTTCTCCTTTATGCTTGCTGCTTTTCCTCATCCTCAGAATCTGAAGAACTCCTGGAAGAATCAGAGCTCAATGAAGAAGATGAATATCTACCAGATTTCTTTTTACTTCTTTCTGCTTGTTTTCGGATGAGCTCTCATTTCTACTTAATAATTTCTCTGTGCTTTTCTAGTCCTTTCTTCCAATTCTCATTCAATTTTCTTCAAATTCAGCCAAAGCCTTAAAGCCTTCTTGTCTTTTCTAGTTGCCCTTTCACTTTTTCCCACATAGGCCTGGGTTGACTCAGATAATCCCGGATTGTTGGCCCTGAAGACTGGACTGGACCTCTTGATCTGGCCATTGCTATTGGATTCATGTACGCCGTCCAATTGCTCTGTTCCTCACAGCACTGGATGGAGTGCACAGTAAAAGCCAGGCCACCCACCTTCACATTTCTAATGGTCTAGGCCCGATGCAACTTTGGCAGAGAAAGGTATGTCTTCCTAGAATTAGCCTTTTTCTTTAAAAGTTACTATGAATGTTACAATAATATGAAATTTTAAAACTAATAATACACACACTGCACTGAAACTGTGGAATATGAATTTGAAACAATCTCTCAGAAAATAGAACAGAGAATTAAAACAGGAAGTAAGAGAGCACACAAACTCCAGCAATCTATGAAATTCAGTATCCCCCAAAAAGGAAGCTGTGTAAAGTTGAGGATAATAACAAAGAAAAATAAAAAGCCAAATGGGAAAGAGGAGGAGGAAAAGGCAAAGAGGAAGAGGAAGAGAGAGAGGAAGAGAGGAAAAGTGAAGGAAGAAAACCAAAAAAAATTTAAGAAAAGTACCACAACTGAAAAAAAAATTTCCTGACTAAAAGGCTATTCTACTCAGCACAAGAGATAAAAATAGAAATAAATTATCATCATAAATGTTTAAAATCCTGGAAATTATGAGATCATATAAACCTCCAAAAAGAAAAACAAAAGTAAAAAAGCTCTTCAAAATCCAGCTCTGTAATTCCCCTACCATTTGCCACTACCCAATATAATATAAAACAGCTCTTTCTCCACCTAGCTCTCCTCAAATACAAATCAGAACATTTTCTAAAAATTTTCTTCTGTTTAAAAACTTCTGACTTACATTGCACTAAAAACAAATAAAGTAAGAGAATTAGTATTTTGGTGAACCTTTCAAGTTTGATGACCACTGGGATGACCACACAAAGGATTCTACTTTATAGATAGCTACCAGGACAGAATTGCTTTGCTCTATCTCATTCTTTATGCTTCTCTTTGTTTCCCCCACTCTAGTTTTCCTTTAGGCATTAATTCATACTTGTAATGCAGAATGTTGGCAACAACAGTATTGTATCACATAAATTTCCAGAATGGAATTTTTTTTTTTGTACCAGAGATTGAACTCAGGACCTTATATTTGCCAGGCAGGCACATATGCCACAGAGCAATCTCTTCAACCCCAGAATGGAATTTTTAATACAAGAAGTTGTAATAAGGTTTCAAAAGAGAAATTGAAAGTGCATAAAGCTCCCACAAGAACAAATATCCCTTCCATTCCATAGGGTCACAGTAAGGAAGGAATGTGTTGAATCCACAGGACAGATCTATTCAGCCAGTGAAGGTTTTCCAGATTTTCACTGACCAACAAGATACCATCAGCCTAGAAAGTAAGAATTTATATATCCCTGAACATAAACGGTGCTCAAGAGATGTCTGGCCATGTTGAATTGATGAAATAGAACTCCAAATTATCCAAGCTAATAAACTTACACTTTCTGGTTGCATTCAGTCAGTAAATACATATTAAATATCTATTTTACTCTGGGTCTTTTTGGGGATTTGGAAGCAGCAATGAAAAGACAGACAGAATCCACACCCTCCTGTGGGAGGTTCAATAACTCCAGGCCTCCAATCCTATTGCAAGTGGGTTTCCGGGTTCCTCTTCCCCTACCTC
>NDGM011124294.1:518-16504 GCA_002564305.1 Octomys mimax
GGGTGTCAGACGCTGTCCCTTGGTCCAGGTGCTGATCAGAAACCAGAGCCCAGCGGAAGTGCTCGTCCTGAATCAGCTCATCCCTCAGAGGGGATGAGAGGCAGCTGCCCTGTAGGGTTGCCTGCAGGCCAATGGGTGGGCAGGTACCTGTGGGTGGGAGCTCTCCAGGAGGCCTGTTGTCCCTCATGCCCACCTGCTTCCTTCTCCCTCCCTTCCTCCCTCTCTTCCTCCCTCCCTCCTTCCATCTGTCCCTCCCTCCCTCCCTTCTCTTCCTCCCTTCCTCCCTCCCTCCCTTCTCTTCCTCCCTCCTTCCTTCCCTTCCTCCCTCCTTCCTTCCCTCCTCTCTTCGAGGGGGCGCTGGCCACTGTGACTACTTGCTCCTTCTCAGCATCCACCACCGGCAGCCCTGGGTCACCAGTAGGAACCCAAACATCTTAGGAGGCCCACGTGACCCTAGGGCAGTTGGGACCATCACCTGCTCTGTTGCCTCTGATGCTGCTGCTGATTCAAGGGTGAGGACTCAAGGATGTAAATGGGTCCACTCAGAGCAAGCGCAGGATTGGCGGGAGCCTGGCACTGCTGGGCCCCACCTGCTCAGCCCGGGGATCTCCTTCTCAGGGAGGGGCTGCTGCAGCGAGGGAGGCAGGCCCTGGAGAGATAATCCACAGCCAGACCACCGAGACTGCAGCCCGTCCTGTCCCTGGACGACCCTGGCGTCTGGCCGCACAGCTCCCCTCCACGGTCGCGCCGGTCTGACGCCTGCTTCTGGTCCTCCTGAGAGTCCTCCAGGCTACTTTTCAAGGTCATGGACGCCAAGCACAGGCTCCTTGGCTTCCAACTGAGCTCACCTAGAATTAACTCACTCGGGACTTAGCTTGCCCTCTTTCCTGTTGGGTTCCAAACCATTTCAGCGACACCACTGAAAACTAGACTTCCAGGCTGCTTGAGGAGGGGTGCTCGTTGGGCAGGACGGCTTGGCACTCTTCACGTCACTGTATGCCTTGGTAAATAGTAATGTGATGCTCTCGCTTTTCCCTTGAGACTGAGTGTCACACGAAAGCATCTGGAATTCCGAGCGCTAGCTGTAGGGCTGCCCCTCAAATGGGACGGAGGTTGTGTTTGGTTCAGTTTTTACAGCTGCTTTCCTGTCGCCCACTGGCTGATCAGGACAGGCAGGGACTGACAGACCCAGCAGGCAGGCAGCTCCATGGGCCGCAGGCGAGTCCTCCTCTGCTGCACCATCTGGGGGCCCATCCCCCATCCCCGCTGGAGTCCACAGCCTGCACTCATACACCCTGGGACATGAGGGCATGGTCACAGACCAGGATGGGAGAGCAACTGTGGCCTTCACTTGCCTCTGGCTGGAACACAGACTGGGTCCAGGCATCCACATGCCCTGCAGCCTGCAATCCAGTGTGTCCCTGTCGAGTTCCGGCTGGGGCTGTCTCAGGGCTTTTCTTTCCCATGGAACTATGGTAGCTGTCACCTCTGCAGGAGAGGAGGGTGAGCGCTCTATGTCACCAGTCTCCCCTGGTGGGGGAGGACCTTTGCACATTTCTGTGTGGTGGATTGCTTCCTGCGCGTACTCATGGAGCAGGGGAAAGGCTTGGTGCTGAGGGGTCCTGCAGGCTTCCTTGGTACCCAAGGGTGCTGGCCTAGCAGGACTCAGACTTGGCTCAGAGACTCGTCTGTGGCTCAGCCAGCGAGAGGAAGCCAGGAGGATGGACGCGGCTTGAGTCTCGTGGCCAGCGTCACAGGTGACTCCAGTACCAGGCCACAGCCCGATAGCGGGGCCAGGACACAGAGTGGCAGGGAAGTGCATGTGGTGAGCACCATGAGGACACTGCTGTGGGAGGCGGGGCAGGAACAGGCAGTGGGAGGTGACTGTCACCCAGCGCCGACATCCAGAATGGTCCCAGGGCAGCAGGATGGGCTGTGTGTGGGGTGCACAGCTCTTCTCAGACTGTCCGTGTGCCCTGAGCACTGCAGCTGGGGGCTTTGCAAGGGGAGCAGTACACTACAGGATGCGTGGTTTATAAGATTATTTTAGAATGCATTGCACAAAGAATCATATACAAAGAGTACAGGACACTTTGTACATGAGGGCCTGAACCTAATATCCAGCATGAGTCCAGCTGAAAACTTAGAGCTCACAGCAGTGCCTCCCACAAGGCCACCTGGAGGCCTCGAGCCCACGACAAAGCCTCATGCAGGCAGCTGCCCTGATCTGTGCCGGGAAGGCCCAAGGTCAGTGGTGAAAGCTAGAAAGTCTGTGCCAGCGGGATGAAGGATCTGCGCTCGCAGGCTGAGGGATCTGCACTGGAGCCGGGCAGCGACGCTCCAGGTAAGCAAAGGCGCCACAGCCGTCCTCAGCAACGGTGAGGTCCCGAGCTCCTCCAGTGATGAAGAAAGCCGAGTTCCCATCAGGAAGGCCAACATGACAGGCTTTCCCATGAGGCTGAGCAGTGCCCCAGCCTCCACTCCGGAGCCAGGAAGCGATGCTCAAGGAGAGCACCAGCACTCCCCCAAAGTGAACCGCAGCCATCCTCAGTGACAATGAGGTCCAGAGCTCCTCCTCTGAACAGCCATATTCATCAGGAAAGCCAGCGTGATGAGGATGCCTGCAGAACAGCCCAGGAGAGCCAGCAGCTTGCCACAGTTCCAACAGCTTCTCCAAACACCTCCTGTAACAGCCTCAAACAGCTTCTCCAGTTCTGTCTCTTAGGCTGCAGGTACTACCCTCAGGTGGGTCTCCACCCCCAGCATCATACTAGTTGACCACCAGTTGGCATCCATCAAACTGAGTGTCCCTGAAACAGCCCCACCCAGCTGCAGGGCCACATCAACCTGAGCAGAAGGAGCGGGGGAAGCACTGGGACAAGGGGGTCAGGATGTCGCCAAGGGCTGTGCCCATTACCCCTGTTCCCAGGAAAGCAGAGAGAGGCCCAGGATCTCTCTAAGTAGTGGTATGGGCTAAACTCAAGGGTCACATCCTCACCCGTACCTTTGGGTAAGTTTTCCTATTCCACTTGCTGAGAACTGGCCCTGTGTGTGTGCACATGCACACACACACGCACATATGTGTGCATGCATGTGCACACATATATACAGGCACACATGCATGCATGCAGACTTGTACACACATGTGCTGGGCAGACACTGCTCCTCCTGCCTCTGCCTCTGCCTCGCTCCCACTCTGCCTTCAGGAGGGATATTTACAGTTTTTGAATAACTTGGCCCAGTGTTAATTAAACTCCTCATGCCAGCCCCCGAGACCATGGCCCATGGCTGTCCTCTCCTGCCCCTGAGCCACAGTGTTGCACGTGCCACAGTGGTGACCTCATGGTCACTGTCTCTGTCCATGATTAAAACAAAACACACACAGGGCCATCCCGGGCACCACCAAACGTGGAGTGAGGCCCAGGGACCAGTTTGTGGTCACTTAACTGGGATTTGATTTTTTTTTTTTTTTTTCCCAGAATCGGGTATAGAACTCAGGCCCTTGTGCTTGCCAGGGAAGCACTTATTCCACTGAGCCATTCCCCGGCCCCTTTAACTGGGATTTGAAATTCAGGCCCTGCACTGGGGTTGGGAGTGAGGGTGGCGAGTGAACGGATTCCCTTCCTGCCCAAGTCCCCAAGCTGCTTCGGGAGGCGGGGGTGTTTGTCCAGAAGGAGAAAATGCTGCCATCGGAAGCTCACTCTGTCCCCCCGTCTTTTCCTGAACTCTACCTGCTCAGGACTGTCACTGAGACCAGCCACATCTGAGCCACATGCCACCCTGGAGGGGCAAGGGACACATGGTCACGGCTGCCAGTGCAGGCAGGGGAAGGCTCGCGGGGCTCACAGCGTCCTGCAGCTGTCCCATGTCCCCGGGCCCCTCCTGCTTCGTGCTCTGAAGTGGGGCTGTGACTCTCAGCAGGTCACTGACCTTCCTTCCTCAT
Organism: Octomys mimax; assembly: GCA_002564305.1. Classification (NCBI taxonomy): domain Eukaryota; kingdom Metazoa; phylum Chordata; class Mammalia; order Rodentia; family Octodontidae; genus Octomys; species Octomys mimax. The sequence goes on from NDGM011124294.1 coordinate 4,462, forward strand.
TGCTCACCCCAGTGCCACTTGGGACCTTGTGTACGGAGGGTCTGCCCCGTCCCATTTTTATTCAGCCACCCGAGGGCCTGCTTGGACTGTGGGTGCTTGGGGAGTGTCTGGACAACACTCCTGATTTATGTCATTCTGGATCTGCCCACTCGGGATCTTCCTGGTTCTTCACGTCCCGGCCAGTCTTGGCATCCATCTCTGGTTCCCCTCCAGTGACGCTGATCCATCCCACAGGAGTGGGACGTGGCGAGAGTGCCCTGGGGAGACAGGACAGGCAGAGCGTGCCATGGCAGCCAGGCATGTGACAGCCTGAGGCCTGGGCCAGGAGCCCCGGGACTGCCCTCCACTGGCCGGAGGAGCTGACCTGCAGCGGGAGAGGCCTCCCGCACTGCTGCCCCCATTCCCAAGGAGGAGGCTGCACCTGCTGCCCTGCATCCCCATCTGCTGCATCCCGACAAAGGGACTGGTGTCTGGGGCCTGCGCCGCCTTCCTTGCTGACGGGGCTCTGTCTAAAGTGACTGACTGAGGGTGGCGGGGCTGCTCCAGCTGGAGCGAGGACATTCAGGGGAGAGGCAGGACCCCCACCGCCTTCTGAGGCATAGGGAGCTCCTGACTTCTCTCCTGACCAGTGGTGACAGAGCTCGGGGCCACAGTGTGGCTTCCCCCAAGTCCTCCCCTGCGGCGCACTCAGGCCACCGCCCCCTCTGGGCAGGATCTGGGCATTTGTGAAAGAGCAGGGAAGGGACCTCCATGTGGCTAAGACCACAGGTGGCCAAAAAATTTGCTTTCCCATAGCCTGGGAGCTGTGGGGCCCAGGATTGTGGCTTGGCAGATAGGAGATGAACCGTTTTCCTCCAGTGCTTCATCCCTAAGCGGACTTTAGGAATCATCCATGAAATTTCCTTTCTTCTCAAGGCTGGGCCTAGTAAAAGCATTCGATCATTTTTAGCAAGTCCTATTAAAGAGTAATTTTGGGTGGAGGAGCAAAGGACATAGGGGCTCTGTCTGAAGCGAGAGCGCCAAGGTCTGAGACACAGGGAGGACTCTTGGAGCTTCTGGGCTCCTCTGATGTGCAAGGCATGAGTGCAGACGAGCTTCACATATGATGCTTCCCAAGGGCTGGGCATCTTCACGCTGGTTGGAGCCGAATAAAACTGCCAGGTTTATAAATCAGGCACAGCGGGAGGAGGTCAGGGATGCCTCGGTTCCAGCCACACACACACTGCTTTATTCTTGAAAGCCAGTGAGAGGATGAGTGACGTCCCTACTTCATAGGCGATTGAAACGGAGCTCGCCGAGGAGGTGGTTGGCCCAGCCACGCAAGGGACGGGCGAGGCAGGCCTGGGTCCGGACCTCAGCGTTTCCCCGGGTGCAGCAGGGTGGGGAGCCCTCAGCTTGCACACTGACCTTCCTGACACGTGTGACGGCCGCCTGGATGGTTGCGTGAGCCAAGGAAGGCCTTGCACGCAGTGCGCTGATCGTGGCACACCCCAGCTACCCCGCCACACAGCAGTGCCCTCCACGCTGCTGTGCTCAGGATGTGCAAAATCCCGGGTCCCCTGAATCCCTAAAGCCCTGCCCATGGAACCTGGTGCCACAGGCCTGCCAGCCCATCTCTCAGGGAGGCTGAGGCAGGCAGGTCGCAAGTTCACATCTGTCCGGGACAACTTAGCAACTGAGTAACTCCCTGTTTCTAAAAACTAAATAAAAAGTGAGCTGGGGTTGTAGCTCAGGGTGAACATCCTGGGTTCAGTTCCACTACCACAGGAAAAGAAAGGAAGCAAAGCCAGCACAATTGAAAAATTCTCAAAGTTTGGTTTTAATTTATCTAAATTCAAGTACCACACATGCCCAGGGGCCACCGGATTGGACAGTGTGGCCACTGCTGCAAAGCCACCCCCAAGGCCAGAAGGCAGGGCTCAAGTTCAAGAGGGGGTCTACAAGCAGAGAGGCTCCTCATGGCCCCTTTCCCCTGCCCTTCCTGTTAATAGGGACCCCCCCCCCCAAGGACTCCTCACAGCAGGGCTTTGGGAGCCTCCAGGCTGGCACAAGGCACACAGGATGACACTACAGGTGACACCTGGAAACAGATGCAATGACTCCACAGCTGTCATGAAGACCTTCTAGACCCCAGTCTGAGGGAAGTGTGGGTGCCAGTGGAGAGGGCCCCAGAGCTCTGTAACCATGGAGACCCCAGGAGCTGTGTGGGAGGGTCTGCAGCCTCAGACCCTCCAGGGGTCGCAGGGAACAGAGGGACCAAGATAGCACCCGGCCTGCATGTGCAGCCCCAGCCCAGCCTTGCTGCAAGAGAGCAGAGAGCAATCTGTTCTCAGGTGGTGGAGGAGGAGAGGACATTTCGGGGACAGGAGGGGACCTGGACTACCAGGCTTCGGGAGCTAACCTAGGGAGCAGGCTTTGTCGTGGCTGTCCCCATGTGTTACCGTCACCCTCTGCACCCTCTTCTCCCCTGCAGATGAGGGGAGGCAGGGTGCGTTCTGTCTCTTCCATCTTCTATGGGTTTTATGCAAAGGGAAACAGGGCAAACCTCGGGGGGCATGCCTGGGGGAGCAGTCATCCTGGGCACACTGCAGCCGGAGGGTCGGAGTCTCAGGACTGGGCCCGAGGCCCTGGGGCCGTCACCCTTGCTTGGGGCCAGCTCAGTGCCATCATGGGATGATAGCTTTGGGTCCTTCCTGGGGTCACTGCACCGTTCTGGGTGACCTCATCGTGGGTGGCTGGGAGGCCCTGCTTTTCCAGGCATCAAGGTGGCTGTGGGTTCCAGATGGTGACCAGAGACTTCTAGGCGCCACTCGAGGGTGTCTGGTGGGGGCAAAAGCCAACGGGTGGCATCCCTGCCTATGCTGGAGATTGCACCCATTGTTCTCCTGCTGGTGTCCTCAGAGCCGGGGGGTGAGAGGGGCCGGGCCACGGGGGCCTCACAGAGCCACCTGAGTCCCCGCAGGGACCCAACCCAGAGCACCAGCGTTGCCAGAGAGACTGCCGTATGCTGGATCACCGCCCACGTCCCTCCTAACGGTGGTGCCCAGCATGGTCAGAGTCGCCGTCCAGGCTTGCTTTAAGGAATCAGGTTCTACAGCAGCACACACAAGGAAGCAGAACTGGCGCAGCAGGACAAGAGCTCGGTTCATCTGCGAGTGACAAGGACTGAAGAGTCTGGGAGACTCGGCGGAGGACCAAGTCCAACACCACCCTGACAGCCAAGTTTCACCCTAAAGCCTGCACCTCCTTGGGCTTCCCCTCTGCAGTCTCGGCCGGTAGCTCTGTGGAAGGCAGGGCATGTAGTGACGTGCCCCCCAGGAGATGCAGTCACCCTGCGGCCCCGCAGGCAGCCAGGCTAGCACTTGGGGGACCCTGCTGCAGAGCAGAGCGGCTCCCATGCTGGGTGTGGGCTGTGGGCGCCATGAAAGACAGGCCGTGTCCACAGAGCTGCTGAGACGGCCAGCCCAGCGCTGCGCAGCCAGACCTGCAGGCAGTGTCAGAAACGGGCCTTCTTTCACCGTCCTCACAGAGCAACTGCGCGCAGATCGCAGCTGCCTCCCACACCCCGCCTCAAGCCCTTTCTCTTTGTTATGATGGCTTGATTGATGATGTCACGACACGGCCCATCGGCCCTTAATTAAAACCATGCTGCACTGCTAAGCTCACTTGGAGACTGAAAGCCAGGGCCATCCAGGGAGGCCACTGTGGGGTGACAGGGCCCTATGGGCTCCTGGCGTCGCTGTGGGCTCCAGGAAGAGTGGAGAGGGTCTCAGAGGCCGCAGAGACCATGAACTGTGTCCCCAAGACAGACACACTGAAGTCCTCAGGGTCCCCTGGTGCTGACCCTCCTGCAGGGTGGCCGCAGATGTGATTAGTTAGGCTGAGGTCACCCACAGCAGCGAGGACCCCAACTGAATGTGACTCGTGTCCTCATGAGACAGAGGCAAGCAGGGGCCCCATGTGGGGACGGAAGCAGCGATCTGTGTGCTGCCACTGTTGCCACAGAGCACCAGCAGCGGCCACCTGGAAGGACACTATAGAGTCCCAGCCGTGGGCCTCTAGAACAGTGAGCACCACACCCCCATTCCAGACCCTGGCTATGGCACTGTGGTGGCCTCCAGGGGCTCACGAGGGCTCAGGGCTTTTCGCACAGCAGGATCTGAACTGCATAGCCTCAAGCTGCCCATGTGGCCCCTGCTGCGGGCCAGTCCAGCCCTGCTTTCTAACATGAGGGGCCCCTCTACTTCCTTCAGCTTTTTAAATAGAATGTGTTTGTTTTGTAGGATTGAGGATTGAACCCAGAGCCTTCGCACAGAGCACCATCCCTATCCTTTTTATTTTTTGAAACAGGGTCCCCATAAATCCCTAAGCTGGGTTTGTACTTTTGATCCTCCTGTCTCAGCCTCCCAGAGTGCTGTGATGACAGGCCTGTGCCACCACACCAGGCTCTTTTCTCTTGGTTGTCACATGAAGTTTGGGACCCTGGCATTGCAAGACTGGGTCAGGGAGAACCAGAGTGGAGCTTGGGCCCTGGGGAAACTGATGCTGGCAGAGGCAGCTATGGGCCCAGGTCATAGTCAGGACGTCTGTGCTCAGGAACAAGTTGGCATGGTTACAAGACATGGCTGCAGGGCCCTGGTATGCATATGTGCGCACGCGTGTGTGTGTGTATGCACGCGTGCTCATGCGGTACTTAAGAATGGACCCAGGGACTTCAAACTGAGCTCCATCTCAAGCCATTAACTTTTCCTTATTTATTTTGAGCTTGCTCACGCCGAGCTTGCACATGCGATCCTGTTTCAGCCTCCTGGAGCACTAAGATCACAGATTTGTACTTCCTAATCTGGATTATAGCTCTTACATTGCAATAGAAATAGAGAGGAGCTAGTTACTAATATCATTAGCCATTCTTCATAATGATACTTGGTCTGCGTCTTTAATTCTTATTTATCAAGTTTAGCCTGAATTCTCACATGACCGCTGACAAACGCCCAGTGTGGAGACACTAAGCACAAACCTGGAGCCACGTGGCGACTCAGATTGATCTCTGAGGAGAAGAGTGGACTGGACGTCTGGCCAGATCCGTGCTCCTGTGAATTATACATGGACACAACAGCTGCAGTTTAGAATAATTAAAGTAGTTCTTGGCGATAGCATCATTACGCAGCCATTAAGGAAGTCTGACAACTCTCGCTGAGAATAGTTACTCATTTTAATCTAAAGAGCATTTTTTATCATGACGGGAATCAATCTCTGGTTCACACACACACACTCGATCCATCCATGGTTCCTTTGTTTCCAGATGACAAAAACAACAGATTTGTGTGTTCCTCTAGATGCCGTGCTTGGACACACACACACGCACATGCACACACACACATGCACATCTGTACACACGATGCACTGCATACCAGGCAAGTGCTCCGATGCTGAGCGGCTCCTCCAGCCCAAGCCCCAAGTTAATCAAGAGGGGAGGTGGTGGGGCTGCTCTGCACCCCAGCCTGGGCTGGATTATTATTCAGTCTCCTGCTATCTGTCAGAGAAGTCATCCAAGAGCAAGCTGCAGCCCCGCATCTCTGTCTGCTTTCAACCGTAGCACGACACCACATTTCACTGGGGTCATTTTTACCTTTCACCCTCCCTCCTAATTGGTAAATGTTCCACAATGAAGCACTTGGACTAAGTGATGGTGCATCTCACAAGCACAGCGTCTCTGGCTCCGGGAGGAGCTCACGCCCAGCCCTGGGCCCTGTGAACCTGTAAGCTGAGCCCGACACCTCAGACTCCAAAGGCTCCGTCCTGGAGAATGGGCAGAAAAGTGGTAGCGACCACCACACACTGACAATCAGATGCACAGGCTCAAACCCCACGGGGGTCCTTCCTTCCCCCCATTCATTCCTGGGTACACTCACCCATGGCTCTGTGCTCACACACACTGGACAGGGCTGCACAGGTGATGGGAAACACTTCTCCCCAAGCTCCAGGCATGGGGCTGGAGGTCGGACTCTTCATACTCCACAGGACAACATGCTCTGCGTGTCTGATGCCCACGTATCTGATGCCCACGCATCTGCCGAGGACACTTGGGAGCTTCTACCTGGTGACTGGATCTACCTTGTGGCTTTCCACAGATCTATTTGAATCTCACCTCAGAATCCACAGTAAGACTCACTGGTGAGAACACTGCCCAGAACTTGTACTATTTTATTTGTAAATAGCAACAATAAGCCTTTCTACTATTATTGACAAGTATTCAAGGAATTCGTAAGAGCACTAAGGGCCAAGCTAGGCCTTAGGACAGCATTTCCCCTTTGCCTTCCTCCAGAGGGGCAAAACCAGCTACAAACGATCTGTTTGGAGCTTTTGGAGAGCATATTGCTTTACTAACAAGGCACCATTGGGGTGGTGGGGACTGCAGCTGCCTTCCAACGTCACTTTGGGTGTTTGGATGGTATCTCTGCTCGCGGAGGCCACAGGTCCCACCACAGCAGATGCCATCACTTTGCCTCGCGGTGTCCGAAATGAGGGTTTTCAACCCTGGATGAGGTTGCTGCCCAGGGCGGACAGGCCATAGGGTCTTGGCTGCCACAACTTGGGGGCGCACGGTGTGTGTGACCAGTCTCTTACCAGAATCTACTGGAGATGAAGCTGCCACCAGCTAAGTCCACAGCTCTGCAAAGTAGGAAAGTCTGCGATCTAAGAGTTTTTAAAAGATTATTCATACACATCTTACTATTTAAATTCATTTATCTGATACAATCTGGTAGATAATTTATTATATGTAATATAAGGGTTAACTTTTGAAATTCTATAGATAAGCAAAGCAAACATGGAACACTTCATGCACACAGCATGCACGTGTATACCCCTCTTCCCGCACCTCAGGTGTCCTGGGGGCTGCCCTGCACCCTAAGCCCTGGCTGTGGAGCCGGGCTTGGACACACATGCTGCACCCTTGGGTGCTGAGGGATGCCTGTGCCCCCTCTTGGCTGGTGGCCTCTCACCCTTGTGCCCAGCCTCCGACCTGGCTCGGATGCCTAAGGTGCCCACGCAGCCCTGGTGCCCCTGGGCGCTCCCTGCTTCAGGCCGGGTACCCAGGACAGAGGAAAACCCCAAACTCCATCTGAGCCAGGGACAATGAGACCAGAGCTGGCCCCTCCATGGCCTTGCCTGGCACTTGGCCCCCGGCACCTGCCTCCGCCTGGGCTCTCTATCGGGAAGGGGTCACGCTTTGGACACCTGATCCAGTGCAGCCCCCGGCAGCCCCTGGGGGTTAACTCACCCGAGCCCAGGATGCCCGCCTGTGTCAGGGGTCAGAGGGCACAGCATGGGACTTAAACCAATCACCAGCTCACAATTTTACAGACAATTACCTGCCGCGAGAGTTAAAAGGCCCCCGGGGCAGAACCCGATCCCGCAAGCGCCCTTCTGCGCATGCGTCTCCTCCGCGACTCCCACAGCGAGAGGGAAGGCGCACGGGGTGAGGGGTGGGAGGGTGCAGATGCAAAGAATCCGAGCTTTGTCCCGGTGTGGGAGCAGGGGCGGGAGCTCCCAGGGCTTCGCCATGCCTGGGCCGATTAGAGCACAGTGAAGGACCGGGCTCAGGCGAGAAGGAAGACAGGCTGTCCTGACCACTAAAATGCAAACTTTCCCGTCCCAGGACACCAGTGACCCCTGTGGCTGAGACCTAGAAGAAAGGGTCACCGAGGAGGGGAAACTGAGAGCCACGGCTCCATTACAAAGCAGGCCTGGGTAAGGGACACCAATTGGTAACAATTAGAGGCAGATCAGATGGGGGAAAGTTCAGGCCCCGCTGGGCTGGGTTTCTAATCCTCCCTGCAGCAGAGGCCTCGTTAACCCAGCCGGTTATCGGCTTCCCCATCGATGACCCGACCGCATTCTCTGGAGGGATTCCGACGCCGACTCGGCACACGGAAAGTGAGTCTCAGAGGAGGATGCATCCTCTTCAGCCTTCAGGGGCCCTGCAGACCCAGCGCCCCACCCCCAGCCCAAGACCAAGAGTGAAAAGCGCCAGGGCAGTGGGGTGGGACAGGGGAGGGGACCGTGGCTTGCCGAGGGCCCTGCCCACCCAAGGCGACAACTCACACGTCCAGCGGGACCCTGACTTGCTGTGGCCAGGGCTCTGGGGCTTCCCGGACGGCACTGGGGCGTCTGGATTTACAGGGACAATGTCCCTGTTATACAAGCACTGGGGCCCACAAAACATGCTGTCAGCAGTGGAAGACTCCTAGACCACCCGCAGGGGTGCCAGCTTCTGTCCCCTGGCCAGCCGAGCCCTCACCTCAGGGCTGGCCCTAGATGTTGGGCAGCACATCCTGCTGGCCAGGTCGGTGAGTGCCCAGCCCATACCTGCTAGGAGGCCATGACCCCCACCTCAAGGCACGCTGTGTGCGATGACATCGCCGCATGACTTGTGGCACAGATGTGCCTGGTGCGTACGTGGCCACCCTGTGAATGCAGCTCCTGCTGTGGACACTTGCCGTGGCCCTGAAGCTCGGGATGCTTGGGCTTCCTGCGGCGCCAGGTTTGTGGACTCTGGCGGTCCAGGTGGAGGTCTCATGGCCCCGCCTCCAGTCTTAGATTCGATGGCTCTGATCTGAGACACAATTCCAGGTCCTGGTGGAGCCTGGGGAGGTGGCACTTCCTTGGAGCTGGGGCACAGCGGACACCTACGCGTCAGCAGCACTCGACTGCAGCAGCGTGCCAAACACTCCTGGGACCTCTGCTCCCGGCTAGCACCCCACTTAAGCCCGCTGTTGCTCATTTACTCTTGGTATTGAAATGAGAGGGTGAAAGGGAGTCGACCTCTGTGGCGTCCAGTCTCGGGATTTGTCCCTCTGAGTTGGTGATGGTGGCCTGCCTTCCTGAATGACCGAAGCCAGCCATGCCTGCTGTACAAGCCAGGAGAGTCTCCTTCTAGAAGGCTGTAACCTGAAAGCCTTGTGAACGTGAGAGGTGCAGAATGACACCAGGCCTCACCGCTCTGGGAGGAGAAGCGGAGCCCACCTGGCTGTCCCCTCCCTGTGTGTGGGGCTGGGGCAGCTCGGCCAGGCGGGCTCTCTGGGCACAGCACACGGAGCTGCACAGTGAGAGCCTGTCTCCAAAGACCCAAATGTAGTTGTGACGGGCATGATGTTCATTCTTTGGGGACAACAAGAAGACTTTTCTAAGCCAAGCAGGTGGCAGGAGGAGGGGCCCAGCTCTCCAGGGCCATGGTGGGCACCGCTCGGAGGGTGCTTTGCTCACTCCACCCATGGCATCTGCTGCTGCGGTCCTCTTTGCTGATTTCAAAGGTACGCAGCCAGCCTCCACCAGGGGCAAGCTCTCCAGGGCAACAAATACAACTGGCAAGGCAGCTTGAGGTCAAAGGCAAATAGCAGTCTCCTTGTTGATGAGTGGTTTGGATTTAATTAAGTGGGGAAAAGCCCAAACCAGAGAGTGGGACTTGGTCAGGCTTTGAGCCCCTTCTGTGAAGAGGTCAACATGCGCCAGTGCAGGCAGCTTGAGGATGCCCAAGCCATCAGGGAGGGTCTCCTTCTAGAAGGCTGTAACCTGAAAAGTGCCACCACACCTGGTTCTGGGCTGGCATGGCACGTGGTATCAGGGATCAAACTTGGGACTGTATGTTTGCCAAGCATACACTTATGCTGCCGATCTATCTCCCAGCTCCATGATGACTGGATTTTTTTAAAGAGCTTAGGTTTAAAGTTCTCAAGCCAGACAGGTGAAAGCAGGCAATGATGCCACCCCTCCGGGGTTAAGTAAGGTCTTGGAGCTTGTCACAGCCTCCTCTCCTTCACTCAATCCTCCCATATCCATGGATGGAGCCCAGGCAGCAGGGAGATGTCTGATGCGCAGCTCAGAGTTCCGTGCTCCCCTGCCCCCCGAAAGTGCACTAGAGATGCTCAAGGGGCGGCCCAGCTGAGGTGACCATCTGGGGGCATCTGGCTCCTGCTGCTCTGCCATTGCCCTGTGCTGCCCAGCTCTCCAGCACTGCCCACCTATGGAGCCAGGCCAGTCCCAAAAGGGACCCAGAGGAGACTGGGCCACAGTCACAGTCCAGAAGAGTTGGGTCTCAGAGTCGCTTTAGGAAGGTGCTTTCCCACCTACTGGCATCTTAGAGTCCCCTGGAAAAAAGGAAGAAATGGAGAGGACAGAGAGGGGAGGGGAGGGGCAGCAGTAAGCCTGGTGTCAGGCAAGCGGCAAGAGCCCCTGAGTCCAGGGGCTGCAAGACCACTCCTGGCTTGGGGTGAGCAGGTTGCTTTGACCAAAGCCCGGTCCAAGCCTCCACAGGGCAGCCTCTGGGTCTGCTTGGCTCCTTCGTGGAGCCTGCTGTCTCTCCCCGTCCTTGGGCTCTCCCAAGGTGAAGGCCAGCCTCACCTGGCTGCTGTCCTAGTCCACATGGGGTGGAGCACCATGTGTGGAGACACGGAAAGGGAGGTGTGGGCGCAGGCTTGGAGGGGGAGACCGGAAGCGTCAGCGAGGAGCAGCGTTGCCTGGGCCCGGCTTGGGTCAGGCTCATGCACTGAAGAGACGGGTCTCCAGCAGGAGCAGCAGTCATTGAGCCTCTTTCACCCTCCACCTCACGGTTGCCACTTTTGCCTGGCCAGGGAGGGAGCTGGCCTCCTGTGGCCCCTGGGTGCCTCCCTCTGGGGGTGGGTGGGTCCCTTCCCTACAGCTCAGGGCCCCTGTCCTTGCCTAGGCTTCTCCAGTGCTTGTCCCTTTCTGGGGCTGGAGGCAGGTGGGGTGCACACAAGGCAGGGCCACCAGCCTGGCGACATCCTGGCCCTTGGGCTCACGGGTGCCCCCGGCACTTGCCGCAGCCCTGCTGCTCAGAGACCTGGGAGGCCACTCATGCAAAACCACCCTCAGCACCACACTGAACAGAGACGACAGCAAGTGGCACCCAGGGACAGATGCCAGTCACGGCCCCGCTAGGTGCCAGGGTCGTTGGTGCGTGTGTTGCGTAATCACTCCCTGCTGCTGAGGGCGAGCATCCAGAAGGAGACATCTGTATAACTCGGACAAGCAGACAAATTACACCCAGATAAGAGCGCCAAATCAGCCTCCCTGACACAGGGCAGTGGCATCCCAGAGGGCAGCTAGCTGAGGCCCAGCGGCAGGGAACATCCGGTTCCTTTCTGTCTTGAAGAACCTGCCACACGCCCTTTGGGCCCTGCTTATTGCTGTGCCCTTGGGTTGGGTTAACAGAGACAGTTTACGTGGAAGGCGGCTGTGCGTATGACGCTGTTGTTCCCCAACACTGGATTCTCTCCTGATGATTTCCTTGTCATTAATTACTTCTGCTGAGACGTAAATGTATTTTATAGCAGGAGTCCTATGGAGATGTCTGCCGCGTATACGCTGCTGACTTGCAGGCTGCTGATTTCCTTTCGATCTGTACTACCAATCTACGTGAGATACGCCACATACTTTCTCTTGTCTAGCCCAAACCACTGGACAAAATCCATCTCGACACTGATGGCCGCAGCTGGCCCCCTTGCTTGTGTGATGATAAATTTTGTGGGACTGTTCATCTTTACGTCATGTGGCTTCTGAGCACCTCCCCGTGTCCTTGTTTCAGCTCAGCTCTTCAGGATATGTGGTCCTATGGGTTCTTTGTACCGGCTGGGTTAAAGATCGCAGTGTTCTCCCCAGTTCCAAAATGTGCTTTCCTCTATTAGGTGCAGCAAGGACTCAGGTGACTGAGTCCGTGAGGACCATGTGTACAGGCAGGGTCCCAGGGTCGCGACGCAGGCCCCTGCCTGCTCCCACTCCCAGTTTCTAGAGCCATTTTTGGTTCTGCTGTTAATTCTTGCTCCTTTCCAGCTAGTTAAGCGTGTCTGATTCTTGAAACAGCTGTTACCGTGGTGATGCTATGGAAGAAAGACACAGACGTGCATGCCTGTGTCCTCTCAACTGGGACTGACTGGCCCCCAGACCTCAGATTTCCTTTGGTCCACCCTCTCACGCCGCAGCATTTGAAATCATTCAACAATATTTCCAGCCAACAGCACCCCAT
>NDGM011124297.1:0-18419 GCA_002564305.1 Octomys mimax
TATATATATATATATATATATATAGAGAGAGAGAGAGAGAGAGAGAGAGAGAGAGAGAGAATCACCACTAAATCCAATGTCAGAAAAAAATTCCTATATTATCTTTTAAGAGCTGTACAGCATCTTCTCTTATACTTGGGCTTTTGATCTAATATAAATTAACCAGGGAGGGCCAGGGAGATAGCTCAATGAAGTAAATGCTTCCCAGGCAGGCGCAAGGGCCTGAGTTCAATCCCCAGTTCCACAATAAATAAATAAATAAACAAACCAGGGAATACAGTTTTTTTAGCCTGATTTTTGTTGCTGTGATTCAATACCAAAAACATGAGTAATATGTAGCAATTGTTTAATTCATGGCTTTGGAGGATAGTAAGTTCAGGAGTATCATGCTACTTCTGCTGTAATATCTAATGAGACCTTTTTTTTTTTTTTTTTGGTGGTACCAGGGATTGAACTGAGGACCTTGCTGTTGCCAGGCAAGCACTTATTCCACTGAGCTATCTCCCTGGCCCCGAGACTTTTCAAACTATATTATGGCACAGAGGGCAGCATCCAGTAGCTAGACAGAAAACCCATAAAAGAGGGAAGTCACTTTTATACTGCAGCCAGTTCCTTCATAACCTAAGGATTAAGGCCAAATATCCCACTTTTCAAATGCTATTAATAATCCCCTTAGATGCTAAGTTTCAACATGAACTTTAGAGGAAGCATCAAACCATGGTAATAGTAAAGGTACAACTCTTTCTTTTGCATGTAGATATATTGAATGTCCAGCACCATTTTTTCAGGGCACTATTGTTCCCTCATCATAATGAACTCCTTGTTGAAAATCAATTAAACATGAGTTTGCTTCTGGGGTTTTGATTTTTTCCAGTTGTCTACACATTGGTCCTTATGCCTCATATACATTTCAACTAGATTTTCTAATTTTTTGTATGTTACTGTGTTTGCTTTATATCTCCTTTCTCCTTTGTACTTGTTTCTCTTTTTACGTGCTCAAGCACACACACACACACACACACACACACACACACACACACACCTTTTTATCTGTAGGTAGTTGCAGATATGATAATCCTTTATCTCTAAAGAGTTCAGAGTGCATTACTTACAAGCAATATTCTCTTCTAATATGCATTTTCAATAGGTGTGGTATTATCCATAAGGGGGAAAATTGGTTCTATGAGCAAAAATAAATCTGAGATATCACTATGACCTATGATGCTCCCAAGCTTAACCACATCCAATAAAACCTTATCTTTCAGGATGTAGTTTTTCTTATGGGGTAAATTAATCTCATTTGAATGTCAATCATAGTAATCACCTTAGTGAGACAATCACAAAACTAGTTGGAAAATATTGTCTTATAAAATCTCATATGAATTGTCAAAATCAGGACAGTTGTCTAATACTATCTAAGGCTTATTTTACATTTCACCAGTTATTCAATTAGTATCAAAAGAAAGAAAAGAAGATTCTAGCTCTTCCATTACTTGCCATCTCCAGAGGCTTAATCTTTTTTTTTCCCCAGAACAGTTCTAAAATCTTTGTGTTTCATGACATTGGCATTTTGAAAACCAATTATTTTGAAGAACTTTATCTCAGATTTAGCTGGTGCTTCCTCAAGACCAGAGTAGAGTTACACCATTTTGGCAGATATTTTTGTTATGACAGTCATTTTTTCAATCCTCCCTTTCTCAGAATGAAGCACTACTCTAAGCACTGAGAATTAGCAGAAAATTGAGCTAATATCCTAGGCAGGAGTTTATAAAACATTGAAAATTGACTGTGTTTAGAATAAAAGGCTGAGACATAGCCTTAGAAAGGGGTTGGCCTTCTTCTTTACAGTCTTAACTTTAGGACCAAGTTTTTTTTATTGAAAACCAATATAAAGTACTGGAGATGAAGTAGGTTTCCCAAGGAAATGCTGAGTTTCCTGCTGATCACAGGACAGCACTGTTAGTTGGTCAGGATTTGACCTCTGTCACTACAGACATTTTAGTTGGTTGGGAACTGATCCAGTTTCTATCCCCTTGGGAAAGAAAAGCTTCATGAGCCTTGATAACCCTAATGCAGAGCGGAGAATGAAGCAGTACATATATCAAAGGGTGACTGTAAAGACTAAATATGGTAATGAACAAAAAGTCTTTGCTTAATATCTAATATTTAGAACAGTTTAGTATTTTCATTGTAATTTCTAAGCAAAACATACTACTTAATTTATTATTTGTAAACAAGGTTGTTCTTGTTCACTAAGAAAGATTTTTAAAAAGCAAGGCCAGCTGTGGCTGAGGATTTAGTTCAATGGTAAAGGGCTTGATCAGCAGGTACAGGTCCCAGGTTCCATCCCCAGCACTGAAAAAAATCAAAAACAATACTAGAATAGAAAGGAGGTATATACCATTACTAGTTCTCTAACTACTACAATTTATAATTTATTATATCTTTTTAAAATTAATAAATATCAACATTGTACTCACAGTATTTTTTTTCAAAGTAAATAGAACCTCTGAGTACTGTGCGCCAGTCCAGCATAGAGGACAGCTCCTTTCTACTGTAATTAGGTTTGTGTATTAGCTGAATTTAAGGTGACATGTGAAGAGCTTATAGCAGTAAGTTTAGGCTCAGAGTGGATTTACTGAGTAGCTAAGGAAACTTCAGCTTTTCTCTCTTCAGCACAAACCTTTTAGAAAAAACCACCTTTTCTCATTCTACCTATCTATTCATATTCATGTATTCATAACACTACTCTTTGTTGGGTATCTGTACACAGAGAACTGAAGTTAAATTCTGGCTTGCCTATTGATGAGAAAAAAAGAAACAGTCTTGGTTTTAGGATCTCACCTCAGGTTTCTATCTCAGAATTTTATGATGAAATGTGCAGTAAATAAAACACAATGACATGAAGGCAATGCCTTTTAAAGCATCATCATTTAAAGCAATTTCTTCAACCACATGTCTCTTCTCTCAGGGAGTAAATGTATCTTTTCCCTCTTAGGTCATTTTGTGTAACCATGTTGTGTTCTCATGTTGGGCATACGCCAGGTCATTGTTTGTAGAGGGATAAATAAGCAGGCATTTAAAATTGTTCTGTATTTTAAAATGTCCTAAGTTATGGTGATCCTTTGGAGATAGAGAACAGAAGGGAGGTGAAGAGAAAGGTTGAGCAACATGCCATTGATGGTGCCCTATGGAGGAATTTGGTACAATGAGGAACTGTAATGAAGGGAGATGGTTGAAGAATCTTAGAATTATTCAGTATTAACATTGGAAAAGTCACCATGTGAAAGTACAATGTAGTTTCTGCCTTCCTCCCTACTACAAGGTCTGCTATTTAAAACAAGTACCTAGCTGACTGCTACTCCATGATGAATCAGGGAACTGGGCAGGATTCCATTTCTATATTGGTGTGGGGTCAGAAAAAGACAGCTACAGGAAAACAGGGCAAATGAGATGAAATGGCAAAATTATAAGAGGGTTTGTATTTGTATTACACAAAGAAGAATAGGTTTAAATCAATTATAAGTACTGTTAGGTGTATCAAAGTGATACAGGATATGCATGGGAACTTCCTTCGGTGTAATGGAAATTAAAACAGGCAGCATCAGTAAATCACAGCCAAAAGTATTAATGGAGAAATTTGAAAGGGAGGAGAGGGACAGCACTGATAGAGAATAATTATAAACTCCCCACCCTTCCTTAACAAAGAAAGGGCCTGGCTTTTGTACAGTTGCATTGGGATTTAGTCTGGAGTTTTTCTAGAAACTTCTCTTTGTGTTTTAAAGATACTTTTTTCCTAGTGTAAGTTATAGATCAATGGAAATCCTTCTTCTTGAAGACAGCACACCCACTCCCTGCTATAACAGAGACAATCTGTTCTTTGTAGTAAGAGTAGAGAGATAAGGGAAGGATGCATCTCACATATGGGTAGCAAGGCATGACACCATACTGGTAGTGGGTTAAGGACAGAACATTCCCCTATCTCTTGTTCTCATTAGGATGTATATTCTATTTTAATAGGACATCTGGGATAACTATGTATGTGAAGGAGTCATCAGACACTTAATATCCAGAGTTTTGTTCCCTACATATGGAAGTTATCTTCCCTAGTGTACTGGAGGAAAGAACAGCGAGCAGCAGGAGGAAGAGCCTTGCAGTCCTCAACCTATGTGTACACAACTGATTCTTTATGGAAAAGACAAAAAGGAGTTCTCAGAATTGAGAAACAGAACAGGTACAGAAAGGAGTAAAAGGAGAAGAATTGGAGATTTTTGACACGGGTACCATTTTCTCAAAAATTTGAGGTGTCTCTGGGAAATCAGTTTATTTTTTACATTCTTTATATATAAACCATTCAAATAACTATCTCTCCAAAGGTGATCAGTCTTTTAGGATTGAGGTCTTCTGTTTCTCTAATAGGACACTTTTTGTTGTGTTTTATTTTGCTTTAGGTAGATGGCCTATTATTTCTTAATCACCAACAACTGCTTTTGGTCATAGTTATGTCTTACATTGTAATGCCTCATTTCTATGATCACTCATAATGTACCGACTTTTTTCTTTCCATAGAAAATTCTCCTATATTACCCTCGGTATGACTTCTTCCTCTATCCAAACAGACTATTCATTCCCCTTGATTCTTCATTTCAATTAAGTTTTAAGCAGAAATTCCTATTGACACCAATTTTCATTGCCAGTGAATCGTACTAAAATTTGGACACAACTTCTTTCAAATGTCCAGAAACCCTTACCAAAGTTTGTGCTTCCAAGGAGTTCATTAGCTTTAGTGAGTTGCCAGAATAAGGTTAGTGTAGGCTAGGAAGCACACTGCTGATGGTTTCCCATCCTTCAGAACAATATGTGGAGGAACTGCTGATTATGAAAACATTTCTCATTCAGGTTTACAATTAGGATAAAGTGGCTACTATTGTTTGAAACCAGTGTGTTTTGATTCTTCAGTGGAATTTCCTTCTGTCTGTTTATCAAAGTTAGATAATAATTACTGGTGGTAAAATATACATGGCAATCTTATTGGGTCAGAAGTTAAGTTTATCCCATTTAGCAAAGAGCTCTCTTATTATCGCCACTTTGAATTACATTACCTTTGAAGTTTTGATCTTTATCCAAATGAATTGTGTTTCTTCATAAAAACAGAAATCCAAAGGCTGTGAGCAAGTACAACCAAACATAAGGGAAACAAACCTAAGTGAGCAGTGGAAGTTTAAATCTGGCTACTCTATGCTATCACACAGAAGATGCAAACCTAATTTTTAGGGCGTATGTGGGAAATAAGAAAGTGGTCATCAGCAGACTAAAGCTCTGGACACTAGGTGAGAAGCAGAGCTTAGAATGATTACTAGAGTGTTTTGGTGGTTCTTGGCCACAAAGTAGATTCATCTAGAACTTCAAAAAAAGCATTATTTGGAATGAGGGTTCTTGTATTTATAATGAAGGTAAGGATCTCAGAATGCAATTGGTCCTGCATTCCTAGGTCAAGCATCCCTTTAAGAGACAAAAAAGAAGATGTAGACACACATAAGAAGGTTCTATGAAGACAAAAGCAAGTTAAGGAATTCTGTGAAGTAGTCAAAGAAAGAGCCTTCTCTAGGACTCTCCATGGATTGGGAACATGATGTTGCAAACCCCTTGGCTTCAAACTCCTGACATTCACAACTGTGTGAGAATAAATTTTGGTTGTACAAAGCTACCAAATGGTGATAAATTGTTCAGTCATATCTAGAAAACTAATGGAATGGCCTTGCTAAAATATTCTATCAACGGGTTTTCAGAGCAAGGAGGACTAGATCTGAGTAATTGACTCAGTTCTATTGGTGACTGGAAGTCGTCTGGCGTGAGCTCAGGCCTACAGACTCAGGTAAGAGCTTCTTCTTAGGGTAAGATCACGTGCGGTTGGACCAGGTTGGTTGAGGTCATTGTCTTCTGCCATGACTCTTTCTATATCTTTCTCAGAACAAGTGGGAGACAACTTCAGACTTAAAGGACTATTGAGAGACTTCTGAGAAAATCAGGACCACTGTTAACAATGAGAACTTGGGTGCAATAAATGTTTCTAGAGAATGTGGCCCAGTGTGTTTTCAAAGTAGCTTATTCTTACACACTATGCAGGGGCTTATTCTGCCGATGATACTGTTTATCAACAAGAATGCCCAGGCTTGAATCCCAGAAATGACCAGAAACTTCCTAGTAATATCCACATCACAAAGTAATCTCTTTTGTCTTCCTTCTCTGGTTTGCACTGAGTACTAAATGATTCCTTTTATCCCATCTTTTAGCATATTGATTACATTTCTTTGTAAACATTTTAATGCATGCCAGCAGAGTTTGGAACACGCATTTTTTTTTTTAACTAAATTCCCCTGCAAATGACACAACAATACTACACCACTTCAGGCATAGTGTGGTACCTCATAGCTCACTATGTTCAATTGTTCACTCATTTCTTATGACATTGTTGTCATTAATGTCAGTAAAATGCTGTAATCATCCAATCCATTATTACCATTATTACTTGAAATAGTTATGTTTTAGATAATATACAAATAAGAAAAATTTAAAAGTAAGATTTTATTTTATCTTCACTTATTCCTTTTCTTGTGCTTTGTTTATTTTTGTGTTGATCCCAGTGCCTAAGCTGTAATTTCCCTTAAGGCTGACAAGCTTATTTTAAAATCACTTTTGAGGCCAATCTTTTAGCAATGCATTAACTCACTTTCCATTTCTGTGAAAAAGCAGTTATTTCTTCTTCATCTTTAAAGCATATATTTGATAGATACAGAACTGTAGCTAAGTGGGGTTTTTTTTTTCTTTCAAAATTTTAAATATTTCCCTTCACTGTCTTCTTGCCTATATGCTTTCTGATGAGACATCTGCAGTAATTTGTACATGCCCCTTTATGAGCAAGAATTTTCTCCCTCAGGCTTTTTCCAAGAATTTTTTTTGTCTGATTTTCTACAATTTGAATGATATGCTTACCTAGTTGTGAGATTTTTGTATTTATTCTTCTTGGTGATTTATGTTTGCTGAATCTGTAGTTTGGGATATGACATTAATTTGGGACTTTTTTCCCCATTAAAACTTCATATTTTTTTTCTGTTCTATCTCTTCTCTTTCTGATTCTCAAATTGCATATATGTTATATCTTTTGAAATTGTTCCAAAATTTTAGATTTTAGATTATTCCTCCTTTTCTTCCTCCCCTTCTTTTTTTCCCCTTTTTCAATTGTATTTAGTACAGGGTCTATGGAGTCTCACTGCACAGATCAGACTCATAGTGATCCTCCTTTTTCAGCCTCCCAAGTGCTGGGATTATAGGCATGCATCACTCCTTTTTTCTCTTCTTCTCCTTTTCTTCATCCTCTTCCTCCCTCTCTTCCTCCTCCTCTTCTTTCTCCCTTTCTCCATCTTCCCTCCTCCTCCCTCCTCTTTCTCCATCCATCTGTCCTCTGTCTCTTCTTCACTTTCCCCTTTCTCTTCTTCTCTATCTTTCTGTTTGTCTTCACTTCCATTTTCTTTTCTTTCTTTCTTTCTTTTTTTTTTTTTTTTTGAGTATTGCTGTTGTTACTGTTGCATCATACAAATCCACTGGTTCTTTCCTCATTCATGACCAATGACCTTGAAGAAACCATAGATGATATTGTTTATCTCTACCACAGTGCATTATTTTTTTATTTCTAGTGTTTCCTATTGAGTCTTAGAGTTTTTATCTCTGCTTACATTGTCCAAGCATCTTGAATGTTATTTATTTTTCAACTGGAGTGCTTAATATACTCACCAGAATTATCTTAACTCTTTCTTTTAACTCCAAATCTGTGTTATATCTAAAGCTCCTCCTGATTGTTGATTTGTCTCTTCAGTGTGATTTTATTGTTTGTCCCTTTGCATATTGTATATTTGTAATGCAAAGCTTGGCACAATGTATTAGATAACAGAAAGTGAAGTAAATCAGACTTTAGTGTGAGATTTTATGTCAATCTGGCTAAGAGTAGATCTGTATTTGACATTTGTTATCTCTGTAGTGAACAAATTTTTTTCTTTAAATCCTGTAGTATCTTTGTTTTGTCTCTGTTATCAACTTTGGTATTCCCTAAGTACTTCTCAGAGATAGTTTAAATTGTGCTACTCTTTCATCTGTGACCACTGTTATGTGCAGAAGCTTAGCTGATAGAGTGGTCACTGTGTGGTTGGGAATCATAGCATAATTTTATAACTAAGTCTCTGACTTTTCGTGGGCCTGTGTCCTCCTCTGTCTCTAACTTGGGGTGAGGTAGAAATGCTGAAAAGGACTAACATAAGAGAAATGCTTTCCCCCAGGTGTTGAGGTTTTAGTAAATCTTTTCTCCTAGAGTACATACTCACTCTAGAAAACAACTGCATTGTATTTAACCACAGTTATTCTTTCCCTCTCTCCACCGAGTCAAGTGAGCTTCTTTCAGAGATTTAAATCATAAGAAATCTGTATTATATCTAGAGGTAAAACCCACAAATATGTGTGGGCTCCCTAAGGTTGCAGCCCCTAAGAGTTTCTTTCAGGATGGTCGTTATTTGGTGTCCTGCAATTCATCAGAATTAGCACTGAAGCATTCTAGTTCTGGCTCCAGGGCTTCTCTAGCAATGAGAATATGTGTGTGTAAATGACTCTGTATTCACTTGCCTCTCTAGATTTGGGAGCGAGTGTTGTCCAGCAATCTGTTTTCTGGTACAGCTGTAAAATAGTGTTAAATTGTGTTTATCTATTTTGTTGTTGTCTTTGTGGGTACAGTGGGAGCAATACTATTTCTGGGATATTATTTTGGGAGATGGAGAAATATCACACTCCTTGTATCTTGTTGGATTCAAACAGAAACAAAGCAAACAGATGGAATTCATAGTGATCAGTGCATAGATCTTTGTGTGAGCTTTGTGTGTCTCCCAACAATTGAATCTGATCTGGAATAGCATAACCCATTTTTGCAGCTGAGCTAATAACTTCCCCAAGACAGGGTAGTTCTACCTGTCCTCAATCCATAGACAGCCAACCTCCAGGCTGAGCCTGAAATGCAATCTAAGATGACACCAAGTAAGAGATTCTTCCCATAGCACAATGAAGCAAAGAGCAAGAGCACTTGGAACAGCCTCAGAACCCAGCAAAGCCCCATCCAAGGGAAAAAGTCATCACCACAGAACAATTCAACAAAAAAATAGGGAAAAGCCCTGATACATCCAGGTCCTATTCATGCAAAGTAGTGACTATGCTTATTTTCAGAATTGAGTCTATAATCCTATTCAACTGTAGATGGCAAATAGCAGTGCCACCTGACCAAGAAATGCGTACTGTGGCTGGATCAATCAAAGTCCATTGTAGTGTTCATCCAGCAGATATTTCTGGCTTCAGAATTCAGTCAGTGGTCCTACCTGAAGCTGATATCAGACAACAGATACACCTGAAACCAGAGCAAAAGAGGCAGCTTGTCTATCTACAGAATTTAAAAGCATGATCTCTGATCAATACCAGGTAGGCTACAATAACAGGCTAGAGACTCAGTAAGAAAATTTTGCGTTCATCAAAGAACATTTACAAAAGCCAGAAGGAATTGGTTTCTCTTCAGATGCATAGACACTGAAGCAATGACACAAGGATTACAAAGATTCAGGAAATATGAGACCTCCAAAAGAAACTAAGAAAGCCCAACTATAGACTCTAGGGAAATAGAGGTCTCTAAAAGGGAAGGCAAAGCATTCAAAATAATTATCATAAAGGAGCTCAGGACACTACAAGTACATAGTGATTTAAAAATTAAATAAAGCCTTGGAAATGGTACATGACCAAAATCAGAGGATTGACAAATAAACAAAAAGAAAAGAAATCTTAGAAATAATTAAAAAATACAATGGCAAATGTAAAGTAAAATAGAAAGCTTCAACAGCAGACTTGACCAAAGAGAAGAATTGATGAATTCAAAGGCAGAACATTTATAATTATCATTTTTTAAAAAAAAACAGGAAAAAAAATGAAAAAGAACAAAGAAGTCTATGGGAGTTATGAGAAACAATGAAATACAAAACTTATATGCACCACAGGCTTTTGAGAAGAGAGGGGAAAGTACCAGAAAACATATTTAAGGAAATTACTCAAATCTTCCAAAATCTGTAGAAGGATACCAGTATTCAGTATGTGTGAAGCACAGAGGTCTCCCATTCAGTCTGGCCTATACAAGGGTTCACCAAGATATATAATAATCGCATAATCAAAATCTAAGACAAACAAAAATTCTGAAAGCAGTGAGAGAAAATAAAATAAACACATTTCATACAAAAGTATTAATATAAATATCAATGGATTTCTCAGCAGAAATTCAATTAGTTACCAAGCAGTGAAAGAAAGTAATTGCCAACAAAGACTAATTTGCTCAGCTAAGCTCTCTTTCAGATATGAATTACTAAAGGTTTTTTAAGCTGTATGTTAAGAAATTAATTAATTAATTAATCATATAAAACATGAAACAACGGTCCAAGTTATAGCATGCATTAAAGATGTTATTCTAGATTGAAATTTGGTATTTATTTCAACTCAAGTACAATGACTAATAGAGAAATCTATTGAAGCAACTACAGCTAAAGTTAATTGTCAGGGGGCCAGGGAGATGGATCAGTGGAATAAGTGTTTCCCTGGCAAGCGCAACCGCCTGAGTTCAATCCCTGGTTCCGCCAAAAAAAAAAAAAAAAAAAATAAATAAATAAATAAAATTAATTAAATTAATTGTCAAGAAGTACAAAATATATACAATCAACATTGAAAAATCCATAGTTTTACCACACACCAATATTTGAGTAGCCAAAAAAATTCACAAAAATAATTCCATTTGTAGTCATTAATATTAATAAACCTTGATATTAATTTAACCAAGGAGGTGGAAAAGCACTATAACATTTAAAATTTTAGAAGATTGAAGGAAATAATTGAAGAATATACCAGAAAATAGAAACAATTCCTATGTTCATGGATTAAGATTAATATTGTCAAAATGGCCATATTACCAAAAGAGATTCCATTTCCTTAAAGAACTATTTTTGTAGTCTGTGTTTGCAAGGGAATAGATGTAACATAAGACACCTACTTTATAGGATTATTTTATAATATTTACCCAAAAAATCAAATGCAGAAGAGTGCAAGAAATCCATCCACACACTAGCTATGCAAAGACTGCAGTTAAGGTTGTGGATCCCATGACAATAAGATGAGCCCTCTGGAGGCGTACAGCTCATGGCCGTGTCTTACGCAGGTCTGTATCAAGGATCCACATGAGGAAGTCTCAGTGGTTAGTGGTGGAAGCCAGAAACTTTGTGCTAGTGAGATGAAGAATCTGCACCAGCAGGGTGAGGGATCTGTACTGGAGCCAGGATACTCATGGTAATGACCAGATCTCTGAAGAAAACTGTAGCCATCCTCAATGACAGCAAGGACCCAAGCTCCTCTGACAATAAGAACAGTGGAGTTCATATCAGGAAAACCAGGATGATAAGCTTCTCCAAGAGAATCAACAGTATACTGTTTGGCCCTCTATTTTTCCTCTTACGCTGTTGACAACAATCCTCAGGTGAGCCTTCCATACCTAGAGCCTCGCTATTCAGTTTTGCTGGGTGTTCCAAGTTGACCATTAGTTAATTCACCACAGTTGCCAATGTTATCCTTGACAGACATTGGAAAACAAATATTAAACTGCATGCTTCTTTGGCTGTATACTGTTTCTCCTCTACATGGGATGACAAAAGAGCCACCCAAATAAAGGACTTGATTTTGCACAAGGAAAATGTATGAAATAGGGAATTCAACATGGCTGATAGGAGGAGTTATATCATAGAAGTTAAGAGAAAAATCCACTGAGAATAAGCTATCTGGAAGATCCAACATGTTGAGGAGAGTAGAAGCCACATCAGAAAGACTCAGTGAACATCAACAAGAAACACAGAAAAGAGAAAGCTCTCATAAAAGGAAAGAGACATAAGAGGTGCATGATAAAACACAATGAGGTGGCCAAGTGTGAATCCTGATTTGAAGATTCTAACCCAAAGAACACTATTTAGACAACCATAGAACATTCCGCAAAGAAGAAAGAGCTTCATAGGGATTCAGAGAATCATCAGAAGTTGAAACATGCAAGAAAAATCCTGGATACTCTTCACCAAGTGATCTTGCACAGTAAGCATTGGTAAGTTACTGTGGTCCAACACCTGCACCACTGTTGTGGAACAAGAGATAATGAGATTACAGTTGTAGGTAGGGGCTCTGTTTTTGAACCTGGGTCCCAGAGTAGCTTTTTGGCTGAGCCCTGAGTGTGAGTTAGCTTCAGTATTGCAGTGGAGATGCAAAGGAGTTATTGGTATATGAGTCCCCATATGCTTGGCTAAGAAGCTACATGAGATTGATATGTGCACTATCTTATTGGATTATTTAATCTGTATTCTCATCAGATTTGTTATAGGTCTTGTTTTATGTTTCTTGACTTATTTAGTAGTGAGAGGTAATGTTACACGCTTTTATTTTTTGTGCACTTCATTAAATTTTAACTTTTGTGTTTTTCTTCTATTGGTTCTACCTTAATAGGGATCTAGTTTCTTTCTCTCAACTCACTGCCTATCTAGCTTCTTCACCTTAAACCCCAAAGCAATATTATTACCACATTTCTTTATTGTTTTTCCAAATATATAAGCTCCTTCCCAAGATTTTAATTTCCCATTCGTAGCTTTGCCTGTCACACCTTTCTTCTTGTCCTCACTCCTCCCCATCCTAAGCCTCTGGCTCTCCCGTGTCTTACCTAGCCCATTATCCTCTCTATCAGCAAGTGCGGACAACCACATAGCATTCCTCAATAACAAAATAAATCTCTTTTCTCCCATATTTCACACTTGCCTGTACAAATATCCTCTGAAAGCTGTCAATACTAACACATCACCTCAAATAAAAGTAGTCCAATAAAGGCAGGCCCTAAATCACACTTTTTATCTATCACTATCCCCTGACAAAGCCCCCACCTAGCTCCTCACATTCCTCATCCAATCACCTTCCAGTCTCCTCCCTCGATTTCACCTACCTCACTGAAGAGCAATTATATATAATAAATGAGTATAGTGTGCATAAAGGATAGACAAAGGGGCACGTGTAACTGCAAGGATTATCTTATAGAAGCATTGCATAATTGAATCTATGGGTGCTGTTATAACCAGAAGTAATTCTTTCAGCAGATGGGGACAGATAACAGTAAATAACAGAAGGTGTAAACATTGGCACTGGACATACAAAGCTAAAAATTATTCTCTGGAAGGCAAAATCCTACCAAAAACCTCCAAATCAACCATAGACTCTGCACACTTTTCTAGTCCTCAACCTGCAGTACCACTTCAGAAAGAAAGAAGAGGAGGCATAATATATTTAGAAAAACACTGATGCACATATGTGCATGGGGAGATGTCATGGCTTGCATCTGGATGTCCCCCCAAAGCCTCCCACAGTCATAAGTGGAGCTTTATCAGAGGTGGCTGGATCTAGAATGTGTGATACTGGGATTGATTCATGGTGCAGTGCTCGGTGCCAAAGCATGAGGATTAATGGTGGGAGTTCTACCTGCCCTAAGAGCCTGGATAGGATACAAAGAATGGAAAGAGCCATTATCATCCCTTGCTTGTTGCTTTGCTATGTTCTACATGCCATGAACTCTTCCTTCCGTTTGATGCCTGCCTTGCATACCACCATGCTTTGGAGACAAGCAGTTAAGGACTGAAACCTATACAAATTGTGAGCTAAATAAACCTTTACTCCATTAGCTTGATGATGTTGGGAATTTTGTCTCAGCAATGAGAAAGGTAACTAAGACAGGAAACAAGGCAACAGAAGATCTTTTAGTTCTTCCAATTCTTCCAGGGTAGAGCAACGGATCACAAAGGGAGATGAGAGATTGGGCATAGTTATGTGCTCCTGTAATCCCAGCACTTGGGAGGCTAGAAAACAGGAAGTATCACTACAAGTCCAATCTGTGTAGTGAGACCCTGTAAACCCTGTACTAAATACATAAAAAAGTACAAAGGGAGACAAAAACAAACACTAGACAGCAGAACTCTATGAAAAGCTCATTGAAGGGCTAAACATAATAGATGAATTCAAAGAATAAATGAATCAAAAGTTCAAAGCAATTTAACTCAATATTCCTATGGTTAATTTTGGAGTTAAAAAACTGGACTAGCTAACAAAAACAGTTTAAATTTTAAGTGATAGGTTCAACAAGGATATGGAATCTTTCAAAAAATTTGAGACTGAAGTACTGGAAATAACTGTAGAAACAACCAATATGGAGATTATCTAATATTGAGGAAAAAATAATGAATTATGATGAGTTCTAAGAAGCCAAAAAGAAAATAAGAGAATAAGAGAGGAGTGTCTAGTAACTACTAGATGACAGTAAGAATACCATTCTAAGTCTATTGGAGTTAGAGAAAAACAAGAAGATAGAACAGATGGATTAACTAACATGTTTACAGAAATATAGAAGAAAATTTTCTCAAACATAAAAAAGGTTAAAATACAAATAAACAATGCTTGTAGAACACCAAACAATTATAGAGACAAAAAACTTACCAAGGCATATGCTTATTAAAATATCAGATATTCAGCAAAAATTCAGAGTTTTAAAAACAACCAGAGGGGAAAAAATAAAGAAAACATGTATAAAGGCAAACCAATTAGAATCACAACAGACTTCTCAACACAAACCCTAAAGGCCAGAAGAGCTTGAACTAAAGTATTGTAAGCCCTAAGCTCAAATAACTTCCAACTCAGATTAACTTGTCCAGCAAAGTTATCCTTCAAAGTATATGGCGACATAAGGTATTTTCATGAAAAATATCAACTCAAAATATATATGAGTAGTGAACCAGCTCTGGAGAAAATACTTAAGAATACTCTTGTCAGAAATCATAAAATGGAAAGAGATAAAACACAGAGGAAATTAGTGAGAACATATAAACAGCAACAAAAAATCAAGAAAAGAAAACCAACCATATAAACCACATACTCAGCTCACTTTGGATTCACCACTCTATTGGATTCACTCCTCTGATAAATTCACCACAAGATAAAGAAGACAATTATAGGAAAGAACCAACAAACCTCAGTAATATCTCTCAATGTTAATGGCCTCCAATCTCTAATTAAAAGATGTGGATTGCCACACCAGATCTAGAAGCAGACTCTAATGATCAGTTACATTTAAGAATTCATGTAATCCAAAAAGATATTCATAGGTTAAAAATTGAAGGACAGAGAACATTTCATGTACATGGACCCCCAAAACAAGAAGGGTAGAAAGTCTATCAAGCATGTTAAACTTCAAGCTAAAATTGATTAGAAGAGACAAAAAAAAAAAAAAAGTCACTACATGCATTGTTAAGGGACAATCCAACCAGAAAAGATAAAACTGTTAAACATCTATACACGAAATACCGGAGGATCTGTCTTCATAAAGCATTTACTAAAATTTAAAGGTCAAATAAACACTAACACAATCATAAAAAGAGATCTTAACATTTCACTTCTGCAAAGAGATAGATCAACTGAACAAAAAGCTAATAAATGAATATCAAAGTTGAACTATTCCCTTGAACTTATGTATTTAATAGACATATACAGAGTAGTCCACTCCTCTGTGACATAACATATATTCTTTTTAGCAGCACATAGTACTTTTTCTAAAATAGTTTACATAGTAATCAACAAAATCAGCTTCAGTACATATTTTTAAAAATGAAATTATCCTACACATGCTATCAGACAACTGTGTGATAAAAATAGAAATCATAACAGAAGAAATTTTGGAAAATGCAAACCCTCCTGGAAAGCTGACAACACATTCCTAAGCATTCTATGTGTCACAGAAGAAATTTTAAAAATTTCTGAAAGTTAGTGACAATGACTACACAACTCAACAAAACCTCTAAAAAGAAAATTCATCATAACCTATTCTCACATTAGGGATGCATAGCAAGTCCGAATAAGTAACCTGTTAAGAAATCTCAAGACATTTGAAATAACAATGAACCAGTTCCAAACCAAAATTAAGGACAGAATTATAAAGATGAAAGCTAAAATCAATGAACTTGAGACTAAAAACTTAGTTTTTTAAAAAGTCTAAAAATTGAAGAGCAATTTTTCTGAAGAATAATAAATAAATGAAAATTTTAAATCACAACAGACAATACCCATATACATAAATGGTATGTACACCAAAAATATTATATTCCAACAAGTTACCAGTTTTTGAAGAAACAGATTCTTAGACACATATAAATTACTGCAATTAATCCAAAAAGACGTAAATATGATTAGCAAACTAATGAAAAAACAAATACATTGACACAGTAATGAATCTACCAGCTTAAAAAAATGAAAGATCTGATAGTTTCAAACTGCTGAATTATAGAAAACATTTAAAGATGTCACCAGTACTCTTTAAGTTCTTGGAAGAAATTCAAAGAGAGAGAGACCTCCCACACTCATTTATGGAAGCCAGTATCACCCTGATCTCAAAACTGGATAAAGGCCTTGAGACAGGGATATAGCTCAGGGGCATAAATGCCTGCCTGGCAAGTACAAGGTCCCAAGTTTGATCTTGGTACCAAATAAACAAATAAACAAACAAAAAACTTAAAACAAGATACTATCAGCCAATCTTCTTCACAAACAAAGATACAAAAATCCTCAGTGAAATATTGACAAATGGAATACAGCACATTATCAAAAAGATCACATATCATGATCAAGAAGCTTTCATCCTAGAGATTCAAGGATGGTTCAATATATATATAAGTCAATAACTGTAATACATCAAATAAGCAGGATCAAGCTAAAAAGCATATGATTATGTCAATGTCTACACAAAAGGCTTTTGTGAAAATTCAATACTGCTTCATAATAAAATACATGTATAGAGGGATTATACCTGAATATGATAAAGGCCATTTATGTCAATCTAATAGCCAGCATCATAAAAAATGGGGAAAAAACTAAAATCATTCCCCCTAAAATCAGAAACAAAACAAGGAGTTCTATTGCCATCCCTTCTATTTAATATCTTATGTGAAAAATAATCCAAAGAAATTTGGCAAGAGCTATCTCCCAGGCCCCTCATTTGCATTTCTATAATGGCCAGAGAAACAGTATTTTTCTCCCGTGTTTGTTCCCCCTTTCTTTCCTGTCTCTTTTTGTATTTGTATTTCTTCATCTGTGAAATGTCTTTTTGTTTCTCTTCTCTATTTCTTGACTTAGACTTTAATTTTATGTTGTCTAACTCTTTTTGCATTCTTTGTATATTCTAAATATTAGCCCTTTGTCTGAGAAATAGCTGTCATAAAATTGTCAATGAATCAAGAAAAACTTAAAAAGTATCTTGAGATAAACAATAATGGTCAATAATATAACAAAAAGTATGAGATGCAGCAAAAACATTTCTGTGGAGAAAGTCTTTAGCAACAAATGCCTATACCAAAAAAGGAGAATGACAAAAGAAAAATATTTTCAAAAAGAGCAGGAAAAAGAGGGGGGAAGTCATTCTAGTATATATTTGGCATAGCTGAGATGATTGTAGTACTCATTTCTATTAGTTTCTTGAAAGTAGCAGTTAATGTTTAAAATTCTCACATCATCAAGATTTGATTCCCACCCAGCGTGCAGAGCCAGCACTGCCTCTGTGGCTTGCTGAGGCGGTGATTGAGACTGGGTGTGGTGGTACACAACTGTAATCCCAGCGCTTGGGAAGCCAAAAACAGGAGAAATCACTACAAGTCAGATCTATGCAGTGAGACCCTGTAGACCTTGTAAACCCTGTCCTAAATACATTTTTAAAAACTTAAAAAACTCTCATATTGTTTAGCTCTATGTGCTATTATCTATCACTTGAGCAACTAGGTCAAAGACAGCAAAGTGCAATAAAAAAAACTCCACAGTTGAATACCTCTCATGTTGTTCCTCTAAATGTGACCATTTCTAATGTCTTATCAATTAATATTCTCTCTTTAAAATAAATTTTAAAAAATAAAGTAAAGAGAGTGCAGGCCCAGCATGTGAGTGAGATGACCCCAGGCCTGCCGTATCCTCATTAGACCCAGAGCCCAGGCCTGGCATGGATCCCCTCAGCAGAACTCCCTGCAAAGAGGCTAGAGGCAAGCCCCACCCAGCTGATTCAGGAGCAGAACATCTTGCCAGAGTGGCACAGAGGGTGCACCTCCAAGGGTTGCAGCAGGGAGAAGTGGAGCACAGCAGCCAGATCCAAGCCACACCCACCTGGGGGAGTATGAACTTCGTAGATCTGGACTTGGTGCTAAGGTAATAACTATCTAAGCTCTACACCAAAGGTCAGAAGACAGTGGTATACAAAA
>NDGM011124302.1:0-11471 GCA_002564305.1 Octomys mimax
CCTCTCTCCCATCTTATGTCTCCTCTACCTGCTGTCCCATCTACCGGCTCTCCTGATATTCTTCTCCAGCGTTCCTTTTGTCCTCTAATAGTCTCTTTTCTCTCCATCTTTTTTCTTCTCCAGCACCTCAGCTGAGGGCAGATAATGTTTTCCATACAACTAAGCTTCCATCAGGATCAACACAGCCAACTTCACCCCAATTTTCCATCCCCTTCTTCCTCCCTGTCCTACTCCAGTTCCTCCCCAAGGAGGACATGGGAACTCTACCCAAACTGGAACTGAATCTGATCAACAAGGAATCCATGACCCAAGCCATGGCCCCATAGTACATTCCACTCCAGCACAGTACTGCGCATGGCACAGACACAAACCACCAGCCCTTATTAGGATATGACATTTTTATTCCCTATGGAGACTTGGCATCTGTAATATAGACTGGACTAGGGGAAAGGAAGAAAAAAATTCAAGTTAGAGGCTATTGAAAAAAAGGTAGGGGGAAAGGGCAAGTCAATATGAACATGGAGAAAAAGACAGAGCTAACTGAGCTGGAAAAGCACTGTGAGTAGCATGGAGTCAATGGGAGCTATGGAGTGATGAGGCATACAAGAGTAGGGGGGAGACAGAAGGAAGCACAGAGAGTGTTGCTGGGTTGTCAGAGTCTTACAACATTAAGACATTCAAATCAGAGGCTAAATTCCTTCTTGATTACTTTTCTGTCTGATCCATAACTCTCTGAATATAAATCTTGCCAGAACTTGAGGCACATGAACTGAGGAGGCACACAGGCGATGCAAGAGCCACACAGGCCACCGCAGTAACTTCTGAGCTGCCTTTAGATTGAGCTCAACTCACTGAGGTTTTGACAGGGTGACAAATTTCAGACCTCTCCCCCGGGATGTGGAGCATCTATCTCAGCAGAATTGGAGCCAGAGAGATGGAACCCTGTGTGTCTGCTACCTGGCACGTTCTTCCTCTGAGGAGGAGTGCCTGGTTCTGTACCCATCCAGAGCCACTAGGAGGCTACCAAAGATGTAGAGTTCTGTAACAAAGAGAAATGCTGAAAGCAAGTGGCTTCAGTGATGGAGGAAGAATTGTCTCCCTCTGTGGTTCAAGTGACACTCCAAAATCCAAATAATGTTGATTTTTAAGGCAGAATCTGTAATTGTGTTCACTATTACCATCTGCTCAGCTTGATAACAAAACAGGCTACTCCTTAGACAGCCTGGAGTCACTAGGGAAAGTCTAGCTCTGCAGGATAAAATTCTTCTTTGGAATAATAATATTTCTATAATTTTATAATTTCTTTCATCCAAGATTTCAAAGCATCTTAAAATAGTTTGGGGTGACAAGAAATGTAGTGTTTCATAAATTAAGCTACATACATATCAATACTTTGCCTGGGGACAAAAATTAATTATTCCATGGAAGTGATGTTGATATCTAATTTTTATCCACTTATACCATAAAAGCATCATTATTAATATCCTTTAGGGAAAGAAAAATTTTTATTATGGTTGACCTGTGTTAAGCACTTTGCAAGTATTATCTCATTTAATTTTATAAATCTGGTTCAAAATCTAATCTCCTTTCAGTATAAGTCTATCAAAACAAGTACTACTTTTATCCTTCACAGATGACATAAATTAGGTTTGGAGAGCTAGCATGACTTTTCTGATGTCACATGGCTAACAGAAATAATGGGGTGTTTCTTCATGGTGATGGCTGATTAGTTAGCAGTTTTCTTTTCAGGGGATCAATTTTCTTTCCCACTGTCATGAGCATGGGTCCCTGTGTAGCTCTTAGATCATGAAGAGATGATCTTTTTTAAATTCTGGAACTGTGTAGCTGGAATCTTTGCCAAGTCTTGATTTGTGCCAAAAGCTCCATTATCACTCAATACCTTATAAGTGAAGAAAATTCAAGGGTCATTTTTTAAAAATATAGCAGATAAAAATCCTTCTCAACTGACAGCTGGTTCTCTAGAGTTACAGCTATAGGATAGATCATGGCCCAAAACTTCAGGATCTGAAGACATGATACATCATCTTTCCTCAGATTGCTACAGTAATCTTTTGAGCAATCTCCTTGCTTCAAGTTTTGTTTTCCTACAATGCTGACCAGTCATTTATAAAGATTATAATAATTTATAATGATTATCTTAGAGTGTAAAACCAAGTTGACTTCCATGCTTAAAATCACCCAGGAGATTTTGTCACCTTCAGAATAAAGCCCATGGCTGCATGCTCTGCCTGGTGTACACTGGCTTACCAACCTTCTTATGTTATCATATGCCTGTCTCTTCCTGGTCCACTCCAATCTAACCAGACTCACACAACCTTCTTCAGGTCCTAACACCAAGTTCTCCTTGCCTTCACACTATCTTCTCCTGCTGAAGCCTCTAACACTACTCATCTCCCAGTCATTTCCCCCAGTTTCTCAGACCTGAGCTGCTATTGTCATTGGTTTTCTCTCTCTCTCTCTCTCTCTCTCTCTCTCTCTCTCACACACACACACACACACACCTGTACACAGACAGCACATAAAAATGACATATGACATGTTTTCTTCCTTTTCCTTTCAGCTCCCTGCATTTTCTCTATTTATAATTTTTTTACTTTTTGAGTACTTTTCTGTCTAATGAGCTCATCTTTGTGAGACTGTGAGATTCATGAGGGACAGCTCAGCATTTCTTTGTTCGCCATTGCATTCCTAGTGCCTGAGGCATTGACTGACATTATTAGATGACAATGAAAAATATTCAATAAGGAGGATTTTCTAAGTTTAGTTCCTTACCCACCACCTAATTGCCATGCGACCTTCTGAAGCATATTTAACTTCTCCATGTCTCTGTCTTTTTATCTCTTAAAAGGGGCTCCGAGTATCAATATCATAGGATCTATGTATAGCACACATGACAATGTAAACAAAATGTTCTATATATCAATCAACTGTATATTGCAATATTTCAAATTTTAAATTCATTATAATCCCTTTAGAGCAAAAGGCATTTTCTCTAGTCTATTAGGCTCAACTTGCACAAACTTTGAACAGCATGTGGGCAGTTTTCACGGTTAAAACCTGGGCTCCTAGCCCAGGACACTCAGAGGTTCAGCAGGAGTGAAATAGGCCAGGCTTGTTCCCTGAGGACTGTATCAGTCCCTCCACTGAGCCAGGATGCTTACATTGCTCATTTCTGCTTCATATAAAAGCTACCTCCTGTCTGGACTTTTGTCCTCTTTCCTAACTTCTTCTCCCCCGAAGCACCAAGCCAAAGGGAAACCCACAAGGCTATGTGTATCAACAGAGCACATACCCTGGAGGATCCTTGCAACTTGCTACTATGTTAAGGGACAAAGCAATTGGCAAACCTCTGCAGGCACCTCAAACATACACTTCCCATATGTACTCCAAGTACTCTTCTCTTAACTGTTCCAGATGTTTGGGAGGAAAGGATATGTCTGATGGTGCTTAGAACCTTTCCCCAAGGTTTGGTAGTGGCCTCCTTCTTGGTGGTCTGCATGTAAATAGCAGTACTATCAGTAACTATGTTAGTGCAAAGGCCAGAGTGTAAACAGGTCACTGACTGGCAAAAGGCCAGGGTGGACAGAGGTTACCTGTGCAGCTGACTTCTTTGACTTACTCCTGAGAATACTGATCCAAGTATTGGATTGCTTGGAACCTCCTACAAATTGCCTGATTTTCAAACCTTTAAGGTGGACAAAGTAGCTTGGAGCAGACTAGATCTCTGGCCTTTTGGTTTTCCATTGTTTGATCTATGAAATAAGGAAGTACTGAACATTAAAAGTGGCTTTCCAAAGACAGTGGCCACATGAGATTCTTACCTGGTAGGGAAAGTGCAGAAAGAGTTTTCCAGCTCTAAGGTCTGTCACCCACTAGGAATCCTGCTTTCTTTTTCATCAAATTAAATGCTATTTGGGCCACTTCCTTGTCCAAATTACTCCCTGCCCCAGGCCCCTTCCGTTCCCCCATCTCTTGCTTGGGCACTGGCATAGACTTTGAAGCAGAGTCTCTATCTCTGGTTTGGTCTGCTGGTCCACATTGTCCCAATTCACTCTTCCCATTTCACCCAGAATGGCCTTGCTGAGGCATATTAAATCACAACTCCCTCTTCAAAGCACTGGTGTCATCCCCAAGGTCCTGTGATACAGTTCACAGTAAGCCCAGCCCGCAGGCTGCCTTCCTGTCCAGGGCCCTCTTGCACAGGTCTTCTCTCCTCTCACTGTCACCCCTGCCCACCTCCCCTTGTCCAGCCTTTCTGTTCTTTCAGAAGCTTCCCAACAAGCTTTGTTTTCCGGGGTGCTGGATCTTCACATGTCTCTGAATTACAGAGCTCATCTTCTTAATGACTGTTGATCAAAACATTTTCCTCAAGCTCCTGCATTCTACCTAACACTGTACTTTGTAATGGATAAGGCAGAATTTTCTCTTTGAGGAGCTCATAGTCACTAAAACAGAGAGATGGATGAACAAACCACTATAGCTCAAATGTCTTAGAGAAGACAATGAACCCATGTCATAGGTTGACCATGGAGAAATTAGTCACAAGAAATGAAGCACAGGAGTATCAGTAACAAGAGCTCGGGTTGATTGTAGACTTACTTAGCTCTGTGCTAAGTACTTCACCAACTTTATACAGTTCTTAAAACAGCCCTAGGAGAAAGACATTATCAGGAAGGAGAGAACAACGAGAGCTCACAGAGAAGACTCCAGTTCACTCCCTGGCACCACCACTTAAAACTTTGTATCCTTGGGCAACTTGTTTAAGTCTCAAGGCATTTCTATCATCTTCAAATTAAAGATAATTAAAAAAAAAAAACACAGTATGTCATACGCTTTTAAAAGTAGGAAAATGTATGTAAAAACTTCGAGTGGTGCCTGCCACTTAGCAAATGTGTATTAGAAGTTGGCTACTATTAATATTCTTCTTGGCTCACCAGAGAAGTCACTTTCCCAAGGCCTCGCAGCTAGAAAATGCTAGAGCTTGAATCCAAACCAGACCTGTCAGACTTCAGAAACCAGCCTCTGAACCAGAATGCTTCTCCTGAGTCACAACAATAAACATAACTTTGTGATGAGTATTTGAAAGTGTTTCTCAAAGTACAATTCAGAAAGAAAAGAAGAGGTTGTGTTGACACGGCAGGCACCAGCCTGGGAAAAGATACCTGGCACTGAAATCTGAACAACAGCGCATCCTGCCTAGAGAAGAAAGTGCTGAGGCTGTCACAGTGTGGGCTGGTGTCCACCTGGCGGGTGGCAAGGAGCAGGAGCAATTGACACTGTACCTGCGGTGGGCTGGGGGTGGCCTGCTGGGGCAGCTGGGGCTGCCTGCTCCTGGCCTCGCTCAGATTGGTGCTTCAGGGATCTACCTTGACTGCAAAGGAGTTGCTCACTGAACGTCAGCTTGAGCCTCACTCTGCTGCTTTTGCTGGCTCTAACAGGAGCTGAAAGGATGCATTGAAGGAACAGCAGAGCAGAGGACTCATTTGGAAAACTTTAATTGCTCCAAAGGAGCAGTTATGGTGTATATACATAAAAGATTATAATTATCTGCCCACCCGATAAAACAAGTTTCAAAAGGACCACAAAGATCTATTTACCAAATGCGTAATCTGTAATTACAAATCATCCACTGGGCAATCAATAGATGTTTTAAACCATTACTTGGAAGTTTATGTGCTTTGCGGGGAGATAGTTTTCCTGAGTTCTTTCATGCTTATTTTTTAAACTGAAGCACATAACAGAAAAACTGGTCATAAAATGAGCTGCCCACTGTTAGGGGGCTCATACCAGGGTGAAATATCTGAACTCCTGTGAGTTTACTGAGATGGAGTATGATTTGAGAATAATCCTGGATGGCAATGTATTTGGGCCTTGAAAACTGAAAGTAAGACTATGCTAACAAAATACTAGTCTTCTCCAGGAAACCAGCATGTGAAGTATAGGTCAATAGATTCTGACTCGGGCTGAATCGGGCCCTGGTGAAGTGGTTTCTTCCACATGGTCATTAATTGAGCCAGGAAGTATTGGGGTTGCATTCCCACTCTGTGCTAACAGAGGAGGGCTGGATTGATAAGAGAGAAGATAGATAGGGGTGGGCAGTTTCAGAGGCTAACTCTGAAGAAATCCTACTCCAGTGGGGCTTATATTTGGGAGCTGAAATAAAGTAAGTAAGCCACAAGTAAATTCACAATATCAAAGACTGGTAGTTGCTACTGAGAAACTAAAGAAATAATCACTGGTACTAGATAGTGACTCTCTGGTCCCCTCTGCAGAGGACCTTGTGTAGACAGGTGCTCACAGAAGAATTCTTAGAAGATGTGGTTTTGGCCGAACACCAAATGAGGAAACAGATCCAATACCTTATAGATTGGTAATGGGGTTGCCACACTTGAAAAGCAAACAGAAGGCTAGCATGGCTGGTGCACCAATAGGGAAGAGGTACAAGATGGTCTCCAAGAGGCAAGCAGAGACCCCCTACTAAGGATTTGTAGCAATCGTAAGTTCGAGTTTCATGTTTAGTGCAATAGGAAACTATGGGTGCATTCTGAATGGAGATGTGACATGAAAATATTCATTTAAAGAGAATATTCTAGGCGCTGTAATGGATAATGGGTTACAAGAGAACAGGAATAGATGCAAGAGATAACTGAAAGCTTACTGCAGTAATCCAGACAAGAAGGGTGCAGCCCTCCCCCGCAGCGACACCAGTGAAGATGGCCAGAGTGGATAGATTTGGGATGTGCTTTGGCGTCTGAACCCACATAACTCACTCCAGGAGGGACTAGGGAGACAGGGACCTATGAAAGATGAGTGCTGAGGCCCTGAGCTGAAGCAGTGCTGGGTGATGGTGGCACTCTCTGAAGTGGGCAAGCCCAGCGTTCTGGCAAGGAGCTGAATATCTCTGCTGCATATCTAAATCAATACACAAAATTGGCACTGAATGGCTTAGAGCTCAGGAGAGCAGTCGAGATTGGACATTTAGCATATTGAAAATTATCTCCATTTTAAGAAAATTGAGCCTTAGGTTTTGCTTATGGCCATGTGCACCCTCTGACAGCTCATATGACATGGGCTCTGTCTTGTCAGCCTCGTGCAGGACCAACCAGCCTGCACTGCCTAAAATGCCAGCCTTACTTCTTCCTTTCTGCTTCTCAGATGTGCAGAGCTTTTCCTGTACCACTTAGCCTCTTCCTGGACATCCTCCGAAAGCAACATCTTGCACAATCACTTCTCGGGAAAGCTCTTGCGAACCCCTAAGGTAGCCCACATACATTAATTGGCTTTTCATTGCTGTAGCAAACTGCTGATATAATCAACTTAAAGAGACGAAAGGTTTATTTTGCCTCATCGTCTGGAGAGCTTCACAGTCAGTTAACCTCTTGCTTTTTGGCCTCTGGCAAAGTAGCATGGGCACCTTAGGAAGACATAGTTGAGGACATCTGTTTACCTGAGAGAGGCTGAGGAGCAAAGAGAGCAAGAAGGAGCTAAAGTCTGAATAGCCCTTTCAAGGGCACACTCACAATAACCTAACTTAATCCTGCTAGGCCGCACCTCCTGAAAGTTCTATCACCTTCTAGTAACGCTACAATCTGACTATAAAGCCTTTTTCTTTCAGTTCTACTAATTCACTTTTTGTTTTTCTGAGACACAGTCTTTCTGTACAATTCAGGATGGACTTGAACTCATTATGTAGCCCAAGCTGGCCTCAAATTCACAGTAAATTCTCCTGCCTCAGCCTCCCAAGCTGGGATTACAGGCCTTTACCAGCATACCAGTCTCTACTAATTCACTTTTGTCATCACCTGAAAGAGGTTGGCATGCACCTCACCCTCCCTAAGATGGCACCACTTCCTCTGCCACCCATCCTTCCCACTGTAGCTGGCATCCATGGTGAAGAAAGCCACAACTGGACCTTCTAAAGATGGCTGACAAGCAAGCTTTTAACAAATGGAAGCTGGGTATGGTAGCATATGCCTGTAATCCCAGCACTTGGGAGGCTGTGGCAGGAGGATCACTGTGAATTTGAGGCCAGCTTGGACTATATACCAGGACCCTGTCTCAAAAAGAAAAACATGGGCACTTGAAGGACATGCATACAAACTGTATGTACCATGTGTCTCTAAACTGTATGTTTATTGATTTCTTTCCTGCGTTATATTTCATAATCAATTTTGGAATGTGTAAGATGACACACATGGGTAATTAGGAAATATATGTCAACAGGGGTAATTGATAAATAGTGATAACAATGAATATATACTGAATGAATGATTCATTTTCAAAATGTAGGTTGATGACATGACAATTTCATTATCAGGATCATTTGAGGAAAATCCCTCAGCTTTTGATCAACTTCTACCAGATTTATACAATTAAAGTGAAAGTATCTTCTCTGTTTTGGGGGGCTTTAAAAAGTTAAAGATGAGGTGTTTCACCAGTTTAAAAATAATACCTATGTAAGTCAATATATTTTAAATCCAGAGCAAATGCTAATGCATAATGTAGTTAATAATCATAATCATTCTATTTACCAAATCTTGTCTTACAGTTTCCAACTGAAGACACTCTTTTTCTTAGTGTTGTGAACAAGTTCATGCCAACAGATTTCCAGTATGTTCCATTCTCATTTTTTGTGCATTCACTCTTAGGAAACGGAAACACTGCTGAAAATGCCTCAAGTATCAGCAATTTGGAGGGCTAGGAATGTCCTAAGTAATCTTCAAGCAACCATAGAATTAAGCTTAAAGCAGAGGTTAGAAGAGCTGAGTAGTGCATTTTTCTTTCCAGTACTCCTGTTGCTTCTTTCATTGGCGTCCAAGAGACATGGGATTCAATGCAGCCTTCACGGGACTCAGTGGGCCATGGGAAACAAAGTGTTATTTGCAGTGGAGCCAGATGAAAGGAAAGCCTGGCTACCCTACTGGGAAGACCATGTGGAGAGGGGGTGGATTTGGGACAACAAGGAGAACGAGAGAGTGACCCAATGATCCCACCGAGCCAGCTGTGCTCAGTCCTCCTGCCACTCCCCCCAAGGTACCAGTAATGTGAAAAGCCTGTTTTGGAAAACTCCTATATGAATATTTGTATAGCTGACACTATATATAAAACAGAGGAACTTCAAGCCAACCCTGAAAATCATATGAAATCTCTTTTAAATCTCTAAGTTATGGAGCAATTTGTCCTGCTGCAAACAATAATCAAAATGAGCATTACTACACAGAGTGCAAGGCTTTCACAATGGAGTCCTAAAATATAAAGGTTTGGGACCAAGTGGCAGGTAGAAGCTAGATGGGCCTTCAGAATACCACTAATAAAGGCTGGGACAGTAGTAAGGAAATGCTTAATGAAACACACAGAACAGGCTGCCTGTGTTACGCAGTTGTAGAAAGTTTACAAAGTTGTCACCCAGAGTCACAAGGCAAAGAGAAAGAGTAATTAAATAGTGGTATATCTAAGGAAGTTTCCAGACAACAGGGTAAAAGCATCAGAGTCATTTCATCTCACTACCTGATAAAAGAGAGAGATTAAAGAATGAACTGTCCAGTTTTCATGCAAAATTTAGGGAATTTTTCAGGATATGGAGAACCCAAAATAGTTTTTCCACTCTGAAAAAGATTCTTAGATTAAGAAATGTGCTTGAACAAAGATCAAACCCAGGATGCTGCCAGTTAAAAATGGCCTTAGGACAGATTCAGATCCAATACATGGTTGAAAGACGTTTTATTAAGGTCATGAGAAAAATATAAAGTAGTGCTTCACAGACTCTCCTAACTGGATAAATGTTTTTTTTTTTTTAATCTTCATTCTTTAAACAGGATACACAGGTAAGTTTTTAAGTATACAAGTAACAAAAAAAAAGAAATCCTTTGGAGAAATTTACCTGGCAGTAAAATACAGGATAGGCTAGAGTTGAAAACCCTGAGGAATGAGAAGTAATTGTTAATGACAGGTGTATTCTGTTGAGAAAAACACCATTTAGAAGCATGTAGAAGCTTCTGCAGCTGTTATAGTGCCTAGGCCATAGCAGACATGCAAGAACTATTGTTACATGAATTAAAGTAGGGGGTATCTTTAAGACACCTCAGAGTACTAACCACATAGGATGCACTGGAATAGCCCAGCTCATGTGAAGAACCAGTGTCAAATCAGCTCACTGGTGAAGGTGGCCCTGCCCTACTGTGCCTGAAGAAGCAAAAGCAAACCTTTAGAACACATAATGAAACACTGGCACACCTCAAGGAGGAAACAGAGATTCACACAGTAGGAGATCGTAACACGTCTCTCTTAGTTATTATGTAAGCAGACAAAATACTGATACAGATATAAAATATTTTAGCGCCAGTACAAATAAAACTGAGCTAATTTATTTAGGTATAAGTAAATATTAAATTGATCTACTTTATCTAGATCCCAATACATGTACTTTTAAGATGCTCAGGGACCATGTATTTCAGGTATCCAAAGGCTCAACTACAAAGTAAAATTTAAAAATTATCAAAAGATTGAAATATCTAGAATATATTCTTTGAGCACTGGGGAACAAGCTAAATACCACAACAAAAAATATCCCAAAGGGTTTGGTAGTTACGTAAAACATATACAGGAAAATAAGAGAAAATTAAAAGTAAAGAAAGCAGAGAATGGGGGCCGGGGAGATGGCTCTTTAGAGTAAGCGCTTCCCTGGCAAGCACAAGGGCCTGAGTTCAATCCCCGGTTCTGCCAAAAAAAAAAAAAAAAGCAGAGAATGAAATAATCAAGGTAAGAGCAGAAATTTATGAAAAAAAGTAATATACACTACAAAGAAAAGTTGAGTCTTCAGAAAGACTAAAAATAGATGTAGAAACTTAATAACCTAGTTGAGAAAAAACAAGAGACGCTATGCAAATAGTTAATATGAAGAGTAAAAAAGTGATTCATTCTAAAGCTTACAGGAATAGAAAATATCATCAAAGGATATCATGAATAGCTTTTTTGCCAATAAATTGAAATATTTAGATGAATTGGACAAAGAGCTAGAAAGGAAAAACGTCCTGAAAGCCATCCTGGGCTGTATAGAATGTCTAACTGGCTGTGCAGCTGTCAACGTCAGGCATCCACAGTAAAAAACACAGGCTCCTCCTAAGGGTGGAAAGAAAAAGAGGAAATGCTTTTTGGTTGGTTGTATTAGACACACACACACACATACACACACAACCATTATGCTAAATTCTAGCAAACACATTACAATGCAGGCCAGAGTCTCTCATAAATACAGAAGGAAATTCTAAGAAGAGTATTAATGCTTAATGGGATGCAGCGCAATGGTACGTTACATTCTCAACACACTCCCCTCCAAAAATATTGACAAGCTGACTATAAGAAAGAAATTGTATCAGGACTAACCCAGGTTTGTTTACTCCAAGATTGCAAACATTTCAAAATCAATAGATATAATTTACCATGCGACGGAA
>NDGM011124308.1:0-11039 GCA_002564305.1 Octomys mimax
CAGTTTCAATAATTAACACATTGCATACATTTTTCCTAGTGGTTAATTGCTGTACAAGATGAATAAAAATTTTTGATGCCACAGAGAACAGAGGCAAGGGACAGGGTGTGTAGGAGTGGGGTGGAGCTGTCAGTCAGAGCCTCTCTGAGGAGATGGCCTTTAGGCTGAGAATGGAAGACATGAAGCAGAGAGAGGAAGCCACTCTGAGAAGAACAGCGCGTGCAACCCAAAACCTAAGGCAGGGACCACCCAGCCTCCCTGGAGGCGGGAGAAGAAGAAACTGGTGGGCCAGCACCCCCAGGTGAGGCCCAGGGATTGGGCTGCAGATGGATGGACGGCAAACAGGCTCATTCAAAGCAAGGCAGGAAGCCATGGGGCAGTAAACAGGCACCAGTGTGGTTCTGCTGTCACTTTGAGGAGATCCCTCCATCGATTTCCTGGCTTTCGCATTGTCCTCTAAGTACTTAAGATGTTAGCACTGGGCGGAGCTCAGTGAGCGCCTCCTGGGATTCTAGGTGCTGCTTCTGTAGCACCCTACAGAGGGGAAAGCTAAGAATAGATCAATTCCTCAGTTACTTCTGCTGCAATTTGTTAAATTCCTACCGTGTGGTGGCACACGCCTGTAACCCCTGCCCTGGGGTGTGGGGGGCTGAAACAGGAGGATCGTTATGAGTCCGAGCTGCATAGTGAGACCCTGTACTAAATACATACATGAAAAGAAAAAAGGTAGAGTGGAACCATATTAAATGTCAAAAAGGACATAATACAGGATGGCATGAAGGAGAGCAAGAGTTGGAGGACTGGCAGAACGTGGAAAGCCAGAAACCCAGATAAGAGCCCCAGGCCTGAGCCAGGGGAGGTCTGAGATCGCAGCTACCACTCAGGCTGGTCACCGGGTCTTGACTCTGGTGTGCAAATGTAGAAAATACCTGGAGAGGAATGCATCCTCCTTTCAGTCAAACGCCTTGTGCCTTCCAAAGTCGCAGCTACCTTGATTTTGCTTGACTTGACAGTCAAAGGTAGATGCCTCTGTCTCCTTTGGAAACTGAGCAGCTCAACTTGATTCCCACACAGGAAACCAGGAACTGAGAGCTCACGTACAAGCTAAGTGCTGGGGAAGTACTGAAGGAGCGAGGGAGGCTGCTGAGCCACCCACTGCGGAGAAGGTGTTGCCGTGGCCAGGGGGGCGGGCTCCATCCCGTGAGAGCACACGAAACGCAGGACAGAGCGCAGCTCGGAGCCCAACCCGGGGGCAAAGGGGCAGCAGCATTATTGCCACCCCTGTCAGTCACCAGAGGATTGCTGCTTTGGAAGGTGACCACGCCCCAGCACTGGTGAACCTCCCAGTGTGCGAGCCA
This sequence comes from Octomys mimax, assembly GCA_002564305.1. NCBI lineage: Eukaryota > Metazoa > Chordata > Mammalia > Rodentia > Octodontidae > Octomys > Octomys mimax. The sequence goes on from NDGM011124308.1 coordinate 1,359, forward strand.
GACCAGGGGAAAAAGCCGCAGGCAGCATCCAAAGAGCTCCAGAGGATGAGGTCAGTGTTCACGCTGAGAGGATTGGGCGGGACTCAGATGGCGTCCACCACATGAGGCTCAGCAGTGTTAGGCAGGCCGGCCTACTTGAGGCCAGGAAAAGGATTTGAATGTTAAGGCCTTTTTCTTTTGGCCATAAGACATATTGTCTCCGTTAACCCCCCCAGCCCACTCTATGTATGCATATAACTTTAACCCAACATATCATATGATTTTTACCTAGATATCCAAAGGCACAATTATAGATTGTTATTTATTGTTATAGATATTTTTGTAATATCTATAACATAACAACTTTTGCTTAGTTTAATTATTTAGGCAGCCAGTGAACTAAATAAGCACTTTGGCCCTAACCATAACAACACAACACTAGAAATACTAGTATTAATTCTATATAACAGATTAGAAACCCAAAACTGAGGGCTGGCCAAATAGCTCAGCGGATTAAAGCACCTGCAAGCAAGCTCAGGCGCTGGGGGTTCAATCCCTGGGTCTGCCATACTGGCCCTGCCCCCAGGATGCACTGAGATGGTGATTGGGACTAGGCGTGGTGGCTCAGGCCTGTAATCCCAGCTCTTGGGAGGTTGTAAATAGGCAGATCACTATGAGTCCAACTAGCAGTGAGACCCTGAACCTTCTGAAGACCCTTCCCAAAAAAAACACACGAAAAGAAAAGAAACACAAAATTGAGGGAAGGTAGACAGTGATGAGGTCCTTGCGAGCACCTGCACCCAGAAAGCACTTTCTGATTGCTTCCGTCTACCGAGCGCCTGTCCAAGCTGCGCAGAGCACCGCGCTGCACGCTCCACGCCAATTCTCCCATTTAATCCTTAAGGGAAGTAGAAGATAAAATGCTCCTGCCCTTTGAACACATGAGGAAACTGAGATTTATGAGACCAGATGCGACAGCTTGAGGTCACGGAGATGGGAGCGGGAGGATCTGCCAGATGCAGAAATCCAGGTTCCTGTGCGCCCCAGACCCCCCAGCTGTGAAGTACTTTTCCAGACCCCAACAGTGCTACCGCACTCTTCTGTTGCCTTTTAAGCGAAGTCCGTTTTGTCTGGCCAGTGGTGTTACAATCAACAAGATCCAGCCCATCAAAGGCTTCATCAAGAGTTCTGCAGGGACCGCAGGCTCGTAACAGCAGGAAGGAAAGCTTCTGTCAGAACCATGTGCCAGCAGGAACAAAGCAGACCTAATTCGCAAAGTGAGTCAGGGTGCTAAGGCTGCTAGAGGTCCAGCTGAACGATGAAAGATTTCACAGCGTGCTTGATGGAGCCAGGCTCGCTGGGCTTCGGGGCTTAGCAGAACACTCGCTGCACCTGGCAGCAGCCACCCGTCTGTGGAGGGCTGTGGGTCCTCCGCTCACACCACACCTGTAGGCTCGCCTCTGTGAGGACTATGCCTGGATGCACAAGGACCACGGTGACCAGAGTGTGAGCCCCAGCTACGCTCCTGGCAGTCTTGTGCTTCCCTGAAAGTATCCTAACGCTAACTGAAAATCTCCTTGCCCCGGGCAGGCTGTGCTTTCCAAGCCCTAGGTCAGCAACCCGGCATGTGAAGACAGCTGTAGCAGCCTGAGAGTTCCTGGTGACGGAGGAGGAGTTTGCCTTTGAGCCTCTGCTATTCTAGCCCTGTATCGATCGCTTGACCTCTTGTCACTTAAGAGGGTCTAACTGGCTAGCACTGCGAGGGACGCCCGCTAGTCCTCTCTCTCCTTGCCTGAAACAGCCTCCGGTAATATTGTGACTGGCACTGCCAAATGGAACTTTAAAAATCAGGTGTTTTTCTTTTAGAGATAAGCAGCTTCTCCAGACTTCTTCAATCTGAGTACACAACAAACACCCGCTCCTCTCCTCAGCCCCACGAGTGACAGGTGTGCACGTGCCAGCCCGGGAGGCCGGAGCGCAGCTTCCTTTCCAAAAGCAGACAGCTGTGGTGGGGATGGGGCTACAAATGACTAAAAATAATAAAGCAAGTGCAAAGATAGGCACTTCCCTGGGCCCTCCCACCCCTTGCCCACCTGCGGTGGGGAGACGGCGACTTCCGGCCGAAGGGATCCCTCCGCAGAGCGCGCCTTGAGAGAATCCTTCCACCAACAAAACGGACTTCTTTTGATGCAGCCAGCAGCAAATAGACAAGCCCGAGTGACCAGCAGCACGTCGCCTGCGCTCGTTCGTGCCACTCCGGTGATCACACGACAGCAAAACACTGAGCGGCTTGGATGTGAAATGTTCTCTTTGCTGGGGGCTGACATCTCTCCTAGATACTTATTTTCTCTTCTAGTTTCTTCACACGGTCAAGCGCGTTCTGATTGATTGCTAGAGCAGCATCACTCCCGAAACTTGGTAAAAATAAGTGGCAAGTTGTGCCGAGTGTTACTGTCCTTTGCCCACGTTCCCTGTTGCTCTCCCTGTCCTGGAGCTCCGATACCCCCATGAAATCAACCCAGTTGGCGCCGATTTCCACACCTGCAGAGCTCAGCGGCCTGGCCACAGGCATCGCAAGGACTGCGCTTCACGCAGACAGTAGCCGCAGGTGAGAGCTGGGGTCAAGTCTTGTCTCGGGCGCTGGGAGCGCTGCTGTATCTTTAGGCCCTTGGGACTTCCTTAGGCGCCCAACCTTTTGGCTTGCTAAGGCACGCAGAGAGAAGAAGAACCCTCTTGAAACTTCCTATGTTTATACTTTTACTTATTAAGTTCTTAATAATTAAATCAGAAAACTTACATGTCTGTTTGCTAGCAAATGCTTGTCTTCACAGACACACACATAAGTAGTGGTTTACTCACCTGTGAAATGTGGGCGTGTGGCCTCATGCTCACATTTCTGTGGGGCACTGGTGGTGGGGACCAGGGCAGAGCCAGCACTGCACCTTTTTGCCTGTGCAGTCCAGCAGATCACATCCTAAAAGACACCACCAGAAAATTACACGATCAGACCTGCAAATCCAGCACTGCAGGAGCCCAGACTGGGCAGTCTAGAGACTTAACGAGCCGCTATCTCAAAATCAAAATAATAAAAGCAGGACTGGGGATGCAGCTCGCGGCCAAGGTGCTATATTTGATTGCCAGTACTGGAAAAGAAGTCACATCGCAGCATTAAAACTTCATGGTCTTGCTGCGCTTGTGGTGTCCAGGGATGCATGCAAACTGTGCAGAGGAATTAGACAAGAGAGAAACAGAAGGAATGATGAAGGAAAGGAAGAAGTGAAAGTATCGTTATTTGCAGATGACAAGATATTCTACTTAGAAGACCCCAAAACGCCACCAAGAGACTTGTAGATTCCATAACCAAATTCAGTAGCTTCGCATTTCTGTACACAAATAACAAACACACCAAGAGATAAATTAAAGAAACCATGCCATTCACAATAACACCAAAAAGAAAAAGAAATACTTAGGAATCAGTATCACAAAGGAAGTAATACAGATTTATACAGCAAAAATTATAGTACTCTGAAAAAAGAGATCAAAGTGGATTTTAGAAAATGAAGAGATATTCCTTGCTCCTGGATAGGAAGAACCAACACTGAGAAAATGGCCATATTCCCAAAATTGTTACACAGATCCAATGCAATGCTAATGAAAATTCCATAAGCAGGGCCGGCCAAATAGCTCAGCAGATTAAAGCGCCTGCAAGCAGGTGTAGGGGCCAGGGGTTCAATCCCCAGGCCCGCCGTGCCGGACCCACCCTCGGGGCGCGCTGAGACGGCAATTGAGACTGGCATGGTGGCGCACGCCTGTAATCCCAGCTCTTGGGAGGCTGTACACAGGCAGATCACTATGAGTCCGATCTAGTAGTGAGCCCCTGAACATCTTGTAGACCCTTCCCTAAAATTACAAAAAAAAATCTCCATAAGCATACTTCACGGATCTAGAGAAAACATTCCTAAAATCCATCTGGAACCAAAAAAGAGCTAGAATAACAAAGCCAATCTTGGGCAAGAAAGGCACGGCAGGACGCATTATACTCCCTGGCTTAAAATTATACTAAGAAGCTACTATGATAAAATCAACATGATACCGGAAAAAGAAAAAAGACCTGAGGATCAATGGAACAGATTAGAAGATTCAGACACAATTATAAACACACTCAGCCACCTTGTCTTTGAAAAGGGGCCAAAAATGTTCACTGGAAGAAACATAAACTCTTTAATAGATAGTGCTGCAAAAACTGACATTCCACATGCCAAAGACTAAAACCAGGCCCATGTCCATCATCATGCAATGAACTAAAGTCAACTAGATCAAAGATTCAAATATTAAAACAGGAACACTAAATCTACTGGAAGTAGGTAGAAATCTTAAAGACATAGGGGTAGGTAGCGAGTTCATGAATAAAAACCAAAGTGCACAGGAAATACTTTGAAGGATCAACAACTGGGATCTCATCTTTTTAAAAAGCATCTGCACATCCAAATAAATCACCAACAGTGAAAAGAAAATCCACAAATTGGGGGGAAAATTAGCTGACAATCCCTCAGAAAAAGGACTTTTACCTAGAATGTGTAAAGAATTTTTTAAAACTCAGGGCCCTGAAATGCAAAGACCCAACCCAAAAATGTGCATCTGAGCTGAATACACACTTTTCAGGTGAAGAAATACAAATGAGCAATAAATAGATGAAAAAATGGGCCTGCCCATTAGCTCAGGTGTTTAAGTGCCTGCTGAAACAAAAGTCAGGCTCAGGATGCTGTGGTTTGATCCCCTCATCCTCAACCACACCTGTCCTGAAGGCATCCTGAGCGCCCCCCTCGAGAAAGAAAAAATGTTCATCATCATTGGTTATTCAAGAAATGCAAATTAAAATAACACCGTGATTCCAACTTATTCCAGAAAAAATGGCAACCACCAACCAACAACAAGTGCTGGAAGGACGGTGGGATGAAGGAACCCTTTGTGCTGGTAGGAGTACAGCCTGCTACAACCACTATGGAAATCAGTGTGGAGAGTCCTCATAAAACTAGGATCAGAGGCCCCATTCAACCCAGCTGTTCCCCTCTTGGGTGATTTTCCAGAAGAACTAAAAACATCATACCACAACGATATATGTTCTCTCATGTTTATAGCAGCACAATTCGTCACAGCTAAATCTTGGAAACAACCCAAATGCCCATCAACTAAGGAATGTATAAAAAAGATGTGGGGCCTGGAGAGGATAGCTCAGCAGCACAAGTGCCTGCCTGGCAAGTTAAAGGTCCTAAGTTTGACCCCTGGTACCTGAGAGAGAGAGAGAGACAGACAGACAGACAGACAGACAGACAGAGAGACAGACAGAGACAGAGACAGAGACAGACTGAGACAGAGAGACAGGGACAGAGAGACAGACAGAGACAGAAAGACAGAGAGACAGATGGCATTTTTATACAATGGAGTATTCCTCAGCTATGAGGATAAACTCAAGGCTTTGACAGGTAAAGGGATGCAACTGGAGCCTACACGTGAGTGAAATGAGTCAGACCCGCATGTGCAAACATGCTGTCACGTTAGTGTAAGAACCTGAAAGAGTAAATAAACTCTAAAAGGTACAGTAGCTACTGTAAAAGGGGAAGAATCTGTTAAAAGGGAAGAAACAACTGGGATGAGGGAAAGGACAAAAGAAAGAAGGAAGGAAAAGTATATTTCTGTATATAGACAGGATAGCTTAGATAATTTTACTTCTGATTTCTGCTATTCTATTGAAAGGAAAAGTTAATGCTTAAATCTTTTCTTTTTAATTTCTTATAACTTTTTCATGTCAATTTTGCATGCTTATACTTAGTAATCTAAACAACTAATTTGAAGACAATATGCAATAGAACAACATTATTGTATTTCTGTTATTTTATATAGTGAAATTCTGTATTTTACTTTTCTTATTCTCTTTAAAAAGTATAAAAATAAAAAAGAACACATTTAATATGAATTCCACAGTCATAACCTCAGGCAGCATTTTTAGAGTCCAGGGGAAAAGAAGAGAGGCTAGCCATATCTAGGAAAGGGCTAAATGAGGTACGATAGTACCAATGTCAATGTTCCAGCTGGGCGCTTTTTGCAGGAACCTCAAGTCCTGAAGTCCTCCTACAAGGGAGAGGAGAGAAGAGCCTGCTGGCTGAATCACTGAGACCAGAGCTGAGCAAGCCAGCCAGTCGGTTGTTGAGCACCAGACGACGATCGGAGGACTAAACGTGCACGCAGACAAAGCCACACAAAGCACGCGTTGAGGCTAACTCACGCGGCTCTGAAGAAAAGGTTCCAAATGGGTTCCAATGAATTCCTCCCAAAGTAATATTCTAAATTACACATTTGAAAAGAAGCATCTGAGTGCAGGAAGCAGTGGGAATTCTTGTTCAGTCGTGTGGAGGCAGCTGAGGTGCCGTCTTCGTTGGGCACTGTATTTAGTGGCTCTGTTTCCGAAGCCTACAAAAGGCTTGGTGACTTAAAATTGGTGCTGGGGTTTGCTTGGCAGACAAGCCGTGTAGCAATTTATCATGGTGACAGGTGCTGAGGAGTTCAAAGAGGTGTCTGGACGGCCAGCTCTCCAAAGTCCTGGCTCAGAAGGACACACACTGTGTCAGGGAGAGTCCCCAAAACAGACTCTTCCGTGTGGTAATGTCTCTGCTGGACTTAGGCTGGGTATTTCTCTTCATGACTTGGTTGTCTTTACTTTCACCTGCCCAGTCTCAAGCATGCCGAGCAGCAGACATATCACCAGCCGTTTCTGGGTTTCAGAAGGACAATTTCATCAAAACTCTGTTTTTAAAATCCTGTACACACTCAATGTCTGACTGTGCTGAGACAGCAAGACCAAAATCCCTGTGAAGAAACAGATCTTGTTGCATTCTAGGAACCCAGATTTCTGCAGGTTAAATCCTGTCTTCTTTAACACAGAATCACCAATCAAAATTTATAATATGTTGTACTTCATTGTTCAGGGCATACTGAGCTCAGACTCTGACACAGAAAACAAAAATCTACTGATTTGAAAACACACGAGCTGAAGATATAAAATGAGAAAAATAAAGGTTGGAGTGGAGGTGGGGAACTCAGTTCCCTAGGCGAAGGCAGAAATGTCTGGGCATGGATGTGGCGACGAGCAGCATGGAAAGACAGACCACTGGATCCACCACGGGGACAGTGCAGAAGCCCACCCGTGGACAGCAAGGGCTCAGAACACCCTGATTATGACCTCCCCTCTCGCAGGAAGAGCACAGGAAGCAGCTCCTTACAGTGAGGAGCCAAAGCGTGGGCTTCAAAAGGTCCTCGGGGGGAGGGGGGGAGACTGCCGTGTCCCCACTCAAGACCTGGATTTATAGCTGTACATTTGGGTCTGCATGCACGATGGGTCTCATGGCCTGAAGGACCAAGACAGTCTTGGTTTGTTATGAAAATCGTGCATGAACTATTCTTGAGGGAGAAAAATTCAAGCTTTATTGCTAATTAAGACCAAAGTAATTATAACTACCAGTATAGACAGAACTGGGCAGAGGGCACAGGAACAGGAAGATGAGGTTTCCTCTGCCCACCTCTTTACACGTTTGCTTTGTGAACGCCACACATGTCCATTTATACAAATAAGTTCAGATCTGAGCGTACACAGCAAAACCCCTTCAGACGGCTCTGCAGGCCAGCCCCTCCCTGCCTGAGCTCCACTGCCAGGAAAGACACCCAGCAGTTCCTCATCAGCGCGAAGATTCCTTCAGATTTTCCTGCAAACCTCTTTATGCTGAGCTGAGCTGGGCATTCTCACCCAATAACTTCGTACTGCAGGCATGAAAATCCCAAATCTGGAATGCATGGATTAACCAAAGAGGTTCTGGCCCTTCCTCCTGAGCAGTGACTAACAGGAGAAGGCCTACATTTTGCTACATTTTCTGTGTTAATTAACAGGATGCCGGGCACTGACTGCTCCTAAATGGGCGTGCTGGCTGTGTCTCTGCGATTACAGGGCATGTTTTATTCATCAGTGAGGCCCAGTGCACTCCTGAGACACCAGAAGCAGTTTCCCCCTCCCCCAAACATAAGAAGGGTCTGCACGGGGACAGACATTTGTGCGGAATTAAAGGACCTTGCCGCCGCCTCCTCCGCCCCGTTATAATATCATAACATAGTAAAGCCCACGCCAGTGACTATCTTTACTCAGAAATTTAATTTCCACTGAGTCAGACAGGCAGTGGGAGGCGCCAGGCCACCTGCTGGCCACGTTGCTCTATGGGCTGATGACAAAGCCACATCTTTCCAGGTGGCTTTGCCAGTGCCTGGCCAGCAAGAAGAAAGGGCGAGGCAAGCGGACCCACTGTGCTTGGTGGTGAGCCTGGGACAGGGCCTGCTAGCTGTGGGCAGCAAATCCTAGAGAAGCAGGCAAACCAGCCAACAGCAGCTGTTACATAAAACACAGAACGCAGGAGGTTCTATCCTGCCATGCAGCGTTTCCAGGGCGCCTGAATCCTGCCTCGGCTGTGGGCGGGCTGTCTGGACTGGGCCGGGCCTTGCTATAAAGGCCATCTATACCCAGGCAGAGCCATGGATGGCAGCAGCAGGGCTATGCAGAAGGGGGTCCGCCAGACAGGCTGTGAGAGGCAGGGCTGGACAGACAGCTGCCACTGCACAGATACAACCAGAGAGACTCGACGTATGATGGAGCAGCGCTGGCAGGGCGCGAAGGCCGGGACAGAGACCGGTGGAGGGCAGCTCCACAGACACGGGGCAGCGTGGGCAGAGCATCGCAAGGGCCCACGTCAGCTGCACCGTGTCGCTCAGCAAATATGTTCCTAAATAGATTTCTCCATGTCTCTGAGCCTGTTGGTGGGTACCCAGTGAATGTTTAAAGATACGTTTCTAAAATTCTATAGCCACTTCTGCACCCCAGAAGACGGAGCAAATATCTTCACAGTATTTCCTGGGAAATTATTAGATATGATTGAAGCAGGCCAATCTAAAATGTGGAGACAGGCAGGGCGCGCAGGACAACAAAGGCCTCCCAGCGGTGAGTGCCTGGGGTTGCTTCTGGTTTTGTGTGCCCCCAGCTGGGTACTACAGAAGCTGCCACCAGACACACAGAGGCCACAAGAGCTGGCCACCAAAAGATCAGGGAAGGGCAGCCTCTGAGAGAGGCCAGAAAGGTAGCCAGAAAGTTAGCACTTGTACCTCACCACAGGCAACACTGTTACCGACAGCCACGCCTCCCTGGGGTGTCAACAGAGGACCGGCGCTCAGGCAAAACTGCTGCTGCAACAGAGCCAGAGCTGCCACGCCAGGGCACTGGTGACGGCAGCTAATGGAACTTTCCCCACCTTCCAGCAGCGATGAGGTGACTCCACCTAGGGTGTCGGAGTCACGTGGGGAGCAGCAGCAAGACTCTCAGCTGCCTCAGCTTCAGGACGCCTGAGCTGTCCCAGGCCTCCCCCCACACATGCACATGCACACACGCGCACATGCACACACTCATACACATGCACAGTGTCACTGTCAGTGGAACCCACCCAAGGAGCCTAGACTTCCACTCAGACCTGGCAGGTGGCCCCTTCCTTCTCTCCTCACTGACCAAGTGCAGAGGAAGGCATCAAAACAAAAGCTTAAATAAGATGGAGAAAAGTTCAACATATCAATACTTGATGAAAAATACCTGCTCCATGTTATGCCTAAGATGTTTGA
>NDGM011124313.1:0-30864 GCA_002564305.1 Octomys mimax
CAATTTGGTTTGAAACTGTCTCATTGCTATTTGTTTCTCAATGAAATTATGGAAAAAATAAAATAAAATAAAAAATAAGTATATCCAAAGAAATTGCTGTATAACTTTGGTGAATTATATAAAATATTAGGTAATACCTGAAAGCTTCCTCAATATAGACAACTAACTAGATTAAGACACTTAAACCAAACCCAAAGCAATTCTAAAGAAAATACATGATAGTTATATTTATTTATTTATTTATTTACTTTAGGGAAGGTTCTACAGGGTGTTCAGGGTCTCACTACTAGATCAGACTCATAGTGATTCTCCTGTTTACAGCCTCTCAAGTGCTGAGATTACAGGCGTGTGCCACCATAGCCAGTCTCAATTTCGGTCTCTGCATGTACCGGGGGCCGGGCCGACATGGCCGGCCTGGGGATTGAATCCCCAACCCCTGTGCCTGCTTGCTGGTGCTTTAATCTGCTGAGCTACTTGGCTGGCCTTTAAATTTAGATATCTAAAGAAAAATACTTTTGTAAAGCAGCTTGAGAGAAGTAGCATATTATTTGTCAAGGGAGGCTAATTTGAACAAGAGCAAATTCAAACCATGGAATTCAGAAGTGTGGCAATATTTAACAAGCACTGAAAGAAAAGAAGTTTGTATCCATCAAATCTATCTTTCAGGAATGATGAAACCTTAGGCCACTTTCATCTAAAGCAAAATTAGAGTTTTGTAACCAGAACAGCTACTCTTTAACAAGAGTTAAAGATAATAAATATGAATACAGTAATACAGAAGGAAGCCCTGTGTGTAGAAAACAAGAGGAGCAGTGGGACATTTAAATTGCATTTAAATGAGGTGACTAAGAGAAATAAGGAGATTCAACACAGTCTACCTACTCATACTAGTTGTATTGATCACATTGCTATTTATATTTCATCACTGGAGCAAAAAATGGTAATACTCTTGAAAGCAGTGTTGCTCAACATATGTAGAATAAATTCTTAAAACAATTATGTCTAAAGCATTGATGGGGTAAAGATTGAATTAGAATTAATGCTTCAGTATTTCAGCTGAAACAATGAAACCTTGATCCTAATATGATGGGAAAAGGTGTATGCGTATATTGTAATACTTGGAGTACAACTGACAGAACCATATACAATACAGATATGCAATATGCATATTATAAATGAATACAAATGGAACTCTAAAAGATGCTCAGATACCCTGAAGGAAGTCAAAGAAATGAGTAGAGGAATAAGAAGCTAGGGCCACAGTGGCTGAAGAAGGCATCAAAAGGGACCCATCCACCAAGCAGATACAGCAATCTTAAATGTGCATGTCCAAATGACAGAGTTTAAAGTATGTTAAGAAAAACTAATAGAGATGAAAAAGAAAGAAACAAATCCATATAATTTCCAACTCATCATCCATTTATGGAACTTCTAGACAAAAAATATCAGCAAGATACAAAAATGCTCGATAGTATCAACCAAAAGGACCTATTTGGCTGAAATAAAGCACTCTACCAACAAAAACAAAATATACATTTTAAGCACTTATGGATTTTAAGAAGTTTTTAAAAATTAAAATAATCCAGCCGGGGAGATAGCTCAGTATAATAAGTGCTTGCCTGGCAAGCTCAAGGTCCTGAGTTCAATCCTTGGTGCTGCAAAAAATAAATAAACAAATTAATAAATAAATTAAAATAACAGCTGTCTAATAATAGTGGAAATATACTATTGATAAAAGCAGAAAATTTTCAGAAATATCTTCAAATATAAAAGTAAATGTCACACTTTTAAATAATCCATGTACCAAGGGCAGTCTCTAAAAGATATTCAAAATATCATAGAAGCAACTGAATTAAAAAAGAACTCTGCATATCAAAGTAGTGTGATGATGCTAACAGCACTGAGAAAGAAGCTCTTAGTATTAAATTCTTATATTAAGAAAGGGGAAAGATTTCAGGTGAACAATCTAAGCTCCATCCTAAGGAAACTGGAAAAATTAAAGCAAATTATATAAAGCAATTTCATAAAGCAAATAGAAGGAAATTAAATAAAGCAAATACAAAAAAGGCCATACTAAAAATAAGAGCACAGATTAATGCAATTAGAAACAAAACCAATAGAGGAAATTACGAAAGCAAAACAGCTATTATTTGGGGGGAGAAAAAGAAATCGATTATACTCTGCCAAAATTGTCAGTTAAAAAGGGAAGATATAAATTACCAACAAAACATTCAAAAAAGGGTGTCCATACAAAGTCTGCAGATATCAAAAGAATAACATGCTACCATGAACAGCTTCGTGCTTGTGAGTATTAACAAAGTAGATGAAAAAATTTAGTATCTAATTAGCTACACACTACCCAACTCAAGTAAATAACCAGAACAATCCTATAGCCATGAAAATCATATTGCAATTAACAGCTTCTTGAATAGAAATCTCTGAACTTATAGGATTGTACTAGAGATTTATACAAAACATGTAAGTGAAATATTTTTAAAAGATATAGGAAATAGAGATAAAACAAAAATGACAGATAAAAGGAGTGATCAAAATAAAAAATTTAAGTAAAAATTTCATTACAGTAAAATACACATTGCCCTAATCTCCTTTATAATCCTCTCCATTATTTCGCACAAACTTATGCCATTGCTCTTGCCACTTCCTGAAAACTAATATTTCATGAGTTATCACCAGATGTAATAAAAATATGGTGAATGCTGTTGAGTGTCATCCTGTAGAGAGGCACGTTATGAAAATATGAGACCCTCATTCACCTTACTCACCGGATCTGGCATCGAGCAACTTCTGGCTCTTTTTGAAAGTCAAAATAACCATGGAGAGTAAACATTCTGAATGGCTTCAGGGCACTGAGGCAGCTGCGACAGTGTAATTAAAGATAATCAGGAAAGAACTTCCAGAACTGCTTCAGAAAGAGGCAAAGGCTATGGGACAAGTGTGTTTGAAGCAAAGGGGAGTATTTTGTGGGATGAGATAATGGCATTGTGTGCCTTATTGTGATAATTTTAAAAATTAAATATCATATTGTGTTCATATTTGATATATCTCATGAATTTAGATACAAAACCTCTCAACATAATATTAGCGGACTCAATGCAACAAGGGTTATAAAATGTGATGCTCAACAGACAAGTGGGTTATACTGTGCAAGCATGCAAGACTCATTTAAAACTTGACAATCAATAACTCGGTCTCTCATGAAGCTATAGAAGAAAAGCAGTTTAATCAAATCAAATGACACAAAAAAATTATTTAGCAAAACTCAGCATTCTTTCATGACAGAAAATAATTGTGTAGGCTAGATAAGAGGGAGAATTTTCAATTCAAAAAAGCAAGAGACCTACAAAAACCTACAGTTAACATTAAGGTTAGTTTTGTAAGACTTATACTTTCATTGTCAAATCAAGAACAAGAGGATGGTCCACTCTCATATGTACTGATTAAAGGAACTGGAAGCATTGGCCGGTAAGACAAGATGAAGAAAATAAAAGGCATACAGACTTCAGAAAAGCACTACATAAGACATGGTTATCCACCTTAAGAATATCAGGGCATATTCAAATTTCTATCAGTAATAAGTGTGTTCAGTGTGCTTGTAAGACAACATTCCAACACGAAAGTATCAACTTCATTTTCATATATTAACAATTGACTTATAGAAGTGAATATTAAAAGCGTAATTCTATTGGAATTTACTTCAATATAATTAAATACTTAGGTATAAATATCTCAAGATATGGGCAAATTTATATGACCCAAAATTATATAATTCTGATAAAAAAGGAAACAAAAGAACACCTAAATAAATGGAGACATCTATTGTGTCCATGGATTGGAAGTTTCTTCATAGTGATGTCCATTCAACTAAAATCAATCTGTAACTTTAAAGCAATTTCTATCAAAATGCAGGCAATGTATTTTTTAGATACACACAGGGTTATTTAAGCATTTATATGAAAGGAAAAGGCCACAGAGTATCTGACATAATTCTGCAGAAGAATTATGCTTCTGATGTTAAGGCTTCCTATATAGTGGCATTAATCAAGCGAGTACAAACCACAGAATAGACACCTGGATCAATGAAACAGAATAGAGAGCCCAGGAATAGACCATACAAACATGTCCAACTGATTTTTGACAAAGATAAAAAAGCAATTCAAAGAGGACAACTAGGTTTTAAATAAATGATGCTGCAACAATAGGACTTCTATAGGCAAAAAACAGGAACTTTGACCTGAGCCTTATATTCAATACAAAAGTACAGTACTTCAAAATAGATCATGGGCTAAGGAAAGATATTTAACATTTACTTTAACTTGGATTTAGTAGATAGAGCAGAGGAAGGATGTTGATCTCAAAACGCAGTTGCATCTCTTTTATAGGTAAGCATGAGTGTTTCCACAATATGCATCATCTTGCTCCACTAATGAGTTTCCTTTTGTCTCCTGTCATGCACCACAGTGTGAAAGAGGAGAACCGACCCACTAGCACTGAGAGATTCCTGGTGTGTTTCCTGATCTCCATGGGCTTCCTCGGAAGTGTGTTGTGGTGGTTCTGTCACTGCAGGGTCTCCTCCCCCAGTCGTGAGGACAGGCACCTTTTCCTGCAGCACCTGGCCAAAGAACCTGATGGCTTCCTCACTGTCTGTCCCGTCTCTTTGTCTGTGTTGATTTGCAGGTTGCACAAATACTTAAATGATTTTTCTATTGTTTGCACACACCTGCGCTGTTAGATATTTGAGATGAACTAATACAGAGTCACAAAATAATAGCGAACACAGAGATTCTTCAAATTCAGAAAGGTCGCCAGTGACTATGCAGTAGTCAGGCGGTCTTGAGCTTTTGAGCTTTCTTCCAAAAACTCGATACGTTTGTGCCCTTGAACAAAGCACAGTACTAAACTTCTGTTAGGCTCAGCCATTCTATTTGTGTCTCTAAAATAGACCTCCTTTATAAGATAAAATTAAGTAAATTCAATAATGTCCCTAAATTTGATTTCCATTATGGCCATATTGTTACATAGTTTTCAATGATGTACTGAGATTTATGTCTCTCAATGTTATGGCAACATAAAATGATACATTTGGATCTATGTTCATAATTCCTATCTGTATAGATGAGAATTTTTGAACATAGTACTAGCCTAAATAGCCACAGATATGTTTTGTAGATGTGTATAGGACTTGTGTTTTAGAAATAAGCCAACATCCATTAATTGATTAACAAGCACTATCTTAGATATTTTTGGAAAAGCAGATATCAAAATTTCAGTTGGGGGGGTTGGGGAGATAGCTCAGTACAATAAGCACTTGCCTGGTAAGTGCAAGGGCCTGAGTTCAATCCCCAGTTCCAGAAAAAAAAAATGTAGTCTGCTCCTTACTGACTCATGTACATTATGTCACTAAATTCATGTGAAATATTATATTTCCTTATTACTATGACATTGAATCTTAATTCAAGGTTGATACAAGATATTTACCACCAACAAAATAATAATATGTGTTAAAATATGAAACTGACCTCTTATTA
This sequence comes from Octomys mimax, assembly GCA_002564305.1. Lineage (NCBI taxonomy): Eukaryota > Metazoa > Chordata > Mammalia > Rodentia > Octodontidae > Octomys > Octomys mimax. The sequence goes on from NDGM011124313.1 coordinate 5,547, forward strand.
TCTAACTCACATGATCATTCTCACATGATCATTTCAGTACAGATGCCCAGGTGTGGTGCAGTCTCCATGCTGCACCCATTTTGCTTAGCATTTAGCTGCCCTATTTTCTCTTCCTTTCTTACAATGAACCCATCATTGGCATTCCTCTGCTATCATCAATCTAGAATTTTTTCTTATTATCCATTTCTTATCTCATCTGGACTGCATAGTATGTTCAACTCAAGAGGAAAGACAAGGTCCTTAAACAAGACTAGTCCTTACTGCTGAACAAGGCAGCCAGCTACACTGCCACACATTTATTGGGGAAGCTCATGAATTCCAGAGCAGCCTTGATAATGTAGAGAAAACCTGTCTCAATAGAAAAATTTAAAAAAGAGTGAAGATGAGCCAAAGAGCTCCACGAGTTCAAGCCTCAGAATTACAAAAAAGTTCAGAACTATAAAATGTTTTTAAAGACATTAAGGAACTTCTTGATGAACCCAGCTGGCTGTGCTGGCCCGTGCCAAGGTGTGCTGAGATGGCGGTGAAGGAGACTCTGCGTGGTGGAACGCCCCTGTAATCCCGGTTGTGTTAGTTGATACATTATGTCAACTTGGCTGAATCAGCTCCAGCAGATCTCAGCGTGGGGGCCTAGCCCTGCAGGTGGGCAGGGCCCAGCAATTGAGAAAGGCAGGAAGCCACCCTGCCTGGTCTCCTGCCACCTCGCCCTGTTTCCGTGGAGAAGTCCGTCTTTGGAGGAGCTTGATCTTGGCAGCGGCGCCACTTTGGAGGAGCTGGGATCTTCACTGTGGAGCGCTGGTCTTCGCAGAAGGAAGAGAGAGGCTTGATGGACGCCACAGCTGCTGCTCCTCCTCTTCATTGTCCTCTGCCGCATGAACTGCTGTCGTTTGCCTTGGACGCAGCTGAATATGGACTGAACCCTCCAGTAACAGTGAGCTAAATAAACCTTTTCTTCCTTCATTTTGAGTGTGGGGTATTTGTCCCAGCAACTAGTAAAAAGTAACTAAGATAGCAGTGCTTGGGAAACTGAACACAGGAGGCTCACTATGAATCTGATCTGTGTAGTGAGACCCCATAGACCCTGTACCAAAACACATTTTAAAAAAAGAAACTTATTGGGATTTTGATTTTGATTTTTTTTTTTTTTTTTTTTGTATTTAGTGCAGGGTCTACAGTGTCTAAAAGGTCTCACTACACAGATCAGACTTGTAGTGATTCTCCTGTTTTCAGTTTCCCAAGTGCTGGGAATACAGGTATGTGCCACCATGCCCATCTCAATCACCATCTCAGCGCACCCCTGGGGCGGAGCTGGCACCACAGGCCAGGGATTGAACCTCAGACCTCTGTGTCTGCCTAAGTAGACTCTTTAATCCGCTGAGCTATCTGGCTGGCCCTGGGATTTGATTATAAGATTTTCCTCTAGAATAGAATATATTTTTTACCTTTCTAAGGCAAACTACTTTCTAGACATTCCTTCCATTAATTTGTCTCTCAGATTAGTGTTGCAGGTGGCAAAGAGACACATTTATTGTAATTTCTGTTCATCTCCATACAGCATACACAATGATATCACACTCTTTTTAAGTTATTGATACTTTATCCCTACCTGCTTAATATCAATTAAAGGTATTATAAGCCATTTTGTATATATCATAAATCCAAATTACATAAATGTAAATGAATACTTAAACAAACCTAAAGTCAAATACAAATATTTCAGATTAATTCTGTTTCCCACTCCTTTTAGTCTTCTCTTTGTTTTGTTTTGTTTTTCTTTTTTTCTGAGAAAGGGTTTCACTATGCAGTTCAAGTTGACCTTGAACTCATTTTGTAGCCCAGGATACAACTCACAATGACCCTCCTACCTCAGCCTCCTGAGTGTTGGGATCACAGGTGTGAGCCACCACACCTGGCTTCCCTCCTTTTGTAACTCCTTATGAAATGAACTTTCTGTAATAAGAATAAGAAATTGCCTATATCTCAGGGAAGCTATGTAATTATATATATTTATATGTGTTTCTTTCATACCTATCAACCTTATATCATTACATTTATATTATATTAATGAAAATTATCCATTTATTTCCACTTATACATATTTACTGCTTAATGATACAAAATATTTTTGCTGCATGACTGGAGGTAGGTGGAGATTGACAATAGTTTAATTTACTGCTTTTATTTTTATTTATTGGAGAGGAAGTATTTCTGTGTTGTCCTCCAGGAGCATTCTGGTGTCTTTGAAAAGAGAAACACTGGTGAATACCCAGCACTACAATGAGTAAGAGTAATAACACAATTTGGGAAAAGTTGATGCCAAAACACAAGGATCCCCCAACTGCATCTCTGAGAGGTGAAAGAAGAGAAAGAATGAAACCCAAATCCTGATGCACACCTCTGTGTTCCATGACAGAGCTCCTTTGGGCTAACTTGGGTCTCTGACAGATGCATGGGAATAGAGTGGAGAAAGATGCTTTTCTGGAGAGACATCTTCACACACTGCAGAATGTCACCTGCTGTAGGTATATTTTAGACTTCATGTAATTTTCAATAATGTCTAAAAAATGCCTTTATAGCAATATCTATCCTGGTCATTAAACAAAAATTAGATGCCATAGTCTAGCCAAATTGACTAATGTGAAATTAGTCATCACAGATTATGATTTCATAACATACACTTTTGTGTTTCTCAGGTCAGCCAAATAATCTCAAAAACAGTTTAGATTGGAAGAGTGAAAATAGATAATGCCTCCTTCATGAAAGAAAAAGTAAGTTCTCATTAGAAAAGGCATAGATTAAAAAAAAAGAATAAAGATTTGAACCTTTTAGTATTTGTGTGTATAATTTCATTTCTAAGAATCTCCACTGGACCTATATGGACCACTGCTGCACCTGTGGGCCAGGCCTGGACAGGACTCAGACCAGTGCCCCTCTGTCCAATGGACACATGGTTCTCTGTCAAGCTCATCTTGGAGACCTCTGGCCACCACAGAATAAGTTCAGATATAAAGCTATGATGACCCTTACATCTTGATTTGCCAAGACTACCAACCATGTCAGCAGTCAGTCCAGTCCAAGATCCTTAACCTTGTAATTGTCAGTGTCTCATCTCATGCAAGAGGCATGACTATTACACATTCAGTGCCTGCCTTCTACTTGTCCTACATTATTGTGGAAATGGTCAAAGCTACACTATGACAGTGTCTGTCTCTACTGTCTGACCCCACTGATGAGTCTTGCATGGAACAATCTAGATCTCCAGTCTGACAGTGAGATCTGCCTCACATAGTCACCTGCACACATTATGTGAGCCAGTGTTCTTCGGGACCATACTTGGATCACAGGCTTCCTTGCTGTTGCTGCTGCTATGTAGGGAACCATTCCAGGGCACAGGACTGAAGAGTAAGAGTAGTGGCAGAAGTACCAAGAAGGCAAATGGATAAGATCTCAAACTTGGTTTGGTACCACTAGTAGAACTTCCTGAAGCATGCCCTGGAAGAGCCTTCTCTGAGCCATCTGGGTAAGGAAAGAAGAAAGAGTTGACCACTAAGTCCCACCAAAATGTCTGTTGTACCAACGCTTCTGGGTTATGTTTCTATTCATGGACCCCAGTAGCATCACATGACTGAGTCACTGTATGTCTCTAAAGCTGGAAGTAAGAGGCTAACGTTGTTCTCTGTGCTCACAGGAATTGGGTAGGGAATGTTGGGGCTAGTTGCCGTCTAGCCCTTCCAGCTAGCACAGAGAAGGCCATGGAGCTAGAGCTGGGGAAGAAAGTGTAGTATTTTTCCGAGAGGCTTTGACAGAACTGTTTGCTCTAGTTGCTGTGGTTTCCATGTACATACAGGGACTGGCCTTGGGCTGGTGCTGACCTTGTCTTCCTTGAGTCAGTTGATAAATGGATGATTTCATGAATGATGGAATGAAATGCTGAATGTTTTGTTTTAAGATCACGTATTCCTCTGCTATTTGCCTATCACTGACACACTGAGTGCAGCCCAGGAACTCTTGAGGGTTGTGCGACACAGACAGTATACCTGGAACATCAGGGTATGCTTCCTACCCACCCACTTTATAACACAGTGTGTGCACTGTGTGTCTGCCTGGCACAAGAAAGGCCAACCTTTGTATTGCTCTTGCTGTTAACCTAATTTCCCAGGCCAAAGGATAGGGTCTGTGATCTAATTCTCAATCTACCACAGGATTGAGATGAGGACCAAATCATCTTAGAGGATCTGATAATCTCATTTCGATTGATCAGTTTCCTGGGTAGCATCCTTTGGTTGAGACTTTTCAGATAAGTAAAGAAAATTGTGTTGAAAGGAAAATGCTTCCTTCTAAAATGTGGCTCACATGTCACCATTCGGCCCCAGGGCAGCTGGCTGGCCTCTCCTGGGGCAATTGGAGCCCACAGAGGGCACTTACTGTACTCCCACAAAGCCCTCCATGCCACAGCCCAGTGAATAAAACACCACAGTTTCTCCCATTGACTGCCTGAAATAAAATAATCTATGATGCATGAACAAGTCTAAATGAAATAATAATATCCTTAGCAGTGAAAAACGGATTGGTAATACAGTAATTGAGCAGATTTATTGCCATCTCCTTGAGCTAGCCTGCTGAAACAGCCGGCTATTTTATTTAATCTCATATCAGAGGAATTACTGGCTGGTAATCCATTGTTAAACATCATTTAGAATGATGGATGAAAATGTCAGCTTTTCCAACATAATCAATTCATATCTCATTAGCACATATTATTTATGATTCTCATAATGGGACCTGCAGGGGTCTCCAGGGGGAGATGGAGACCTCAGCTGTTGTCGAAATGAGATGAGATATACTGTAGCTTATGAGTTAATAACTGCATATAAAAAATACTTCTCCACAGTATTGATTGTTCTTACCATTTTACGAATGAATCGAGTGACTGTGCTGCCCCCCTTGCTGTGTGTTCCTGTGTCTGGCAGCATTTTCGCCTATGATTTTTTAGGTTAGTCATTTAGCTCAAAATATTTTTAAAAATAATAATGCCGGCCATATTTTAGAAGAACTTGCCCATAGTAGGAAAGCAAGCCTTTGAATGTCAAGTACCAAGAGCCCTGGTGCAGCTATGTGGTCGCCTGTTAAGGACCGGGCACCCATTTCCCCACCACCTATGAAGATAAATCGGTGTATTTCTTTGGCTCCAGCCTGGTTGATTTTTAAGGACACTCTCTCCTGTGTGCTGCCTCCAAGACCAATGAAAAGCAAACCTTGATTCATGGTCTTTCTGCCACTGATGGTGCGCCAGTAATCATGGTTACAGTGTCAACTGCTGTCTCAATTAAACCACATTTGAGAATCATTTTATGCTTCAGCTCATAAACATCAATAAAGGAAAATGAGTAATAAATGACTGTCGAGAGTACAAAGGACCAGCTCATATTTCAGATGAAAATGAAGACAAAATGTAGCTTTTATTTGCCTGTGGAATTCCCATTAACTGCATCACTGACAAGAGAGGGGTGGATCAATAGCTGGCCGGCCGCAGAAAACCGTTTCTGGCTGTTCAGCAGCCAATGCAAAAGGAAAACTGTCATATTGTGATCTTTATCAGGTAATCTTCATTACCGCAGACCAGTGATATATGTATATGCTGGGCAGCTCGGGGCGTTCTAATTCTTGGTTCTATTTGTGGTTTGAGTGTAAAGTGATCACAAATTATTTGTTTACGGTGATGAAAAATCTTCAATGTTCATCCTTTTATTCTTTTTATAGGTAATCTATATCCAGGAACTTTCTCCCAAGACTACCTTATTCATTCTGGATTTTTAGGAAAGTATTACATCAAATCTTACTTTCATGCCCCCTGTGAGAGTAAGATTCTGTCAAGACTGCTGCAGGGGGCTGATAGAGCAATTCATGATCTTCTTCTCCAAGTCCTTGATGGAAATTTGGTTTTCTTTGTGAGTTGCTGATCTCCCTTTAATTGAACAGAAAGTGCTGCTGGCCATAAGGACAGAGCTGAATGCTTCACGTGAAGTGCAATTACAGTGAGAGTTTCTTCCTTTGCATTATGAGTGTCTATGAGTTAAGAAGAAGGAGAAGGAGAAGGAGAAGGAGAAGGAGAAGGAGAAGGAGAAGACAATCTATTGAGAAATTGCACCACCCATTTAAGGGAAAGTGGGATTGTACATGTACATGAATGTCATATTAAAGAGCGAACTCTGCTGTTTACCAAACTCTTCTCAAATAATACCCCTGGAAAACCACACAGGAAAATTAGTGGGAAGGCACTAGAGGTTGGAGATAAAAGCAAGACTTTCTTGAGAAAGGTGGCATGGAATTTGGGAAAAACACTGTCAGAGGCACAAGGACAACACTGCTAATCTCTCATCCTTCCTGAAAATCTTTGATTCTTATGAATCTAAATGTTCCGCACAGATGTTATTTCAGCCTTTAGAATCTTCACAAGGGAAATTAAATTAGATTAGCATTCATTAAGATTTTTCACCAGTTTTCATTTCATGAATTGGACGGAGTGAGATATCAGGCACGGTAGAGACATGTGAAGGATATTCAGATATCTAGTCTGTTACCTCTAATTAAGTTCATGGTCACAGTTTTCAGCATCAGTGTGCTCCTTTTGATACACACATTTCCTTTCCTTTGTTATCATCAGAGGCCAAATCTTATCTTGGGAAATAATATAAATTTAACAGTGGTGTCATATTTCTCCTGTCATGTGAAATGTGAAGCTCAGAATGTATGGGACATGGAGGAGATATTAATTTAAGATGTATTTCACACAGGAAGTATAGAAGATAGTGGACTAGGTCATACATTTACAAATAGGGCCCCTATCAGTGCATCTCAGAAGATATCCAGCAGTTCTGGTGCTCTGACTTCTACGTGGCCTCCTCTTTATTGTTTTAGCCATGGGAATAAGAATAGTAGTGAGTACCATACCTTAATCCAGGGTGCCTTCCTCTTCATTTTCAGGGAAATGAATGAAAGGGGTCATTTAGTCAGTTTTTATATATAATTTCTCTAATCCCAGAAGGCTGACAAGGAAGACTTTGATGACTTTTGTGTTATTTCTTTTTCAGGAAGAGTGCCCACTAAATAAAGCAAAAGCAGCTTCTTATAATGGGATTGCCATGCCCACCTACAATATCAATTATATTGTAGGCCAAAATTGTTATGTTCAGAGATTGGTCATAGTAGGAAAATGCTGCACTTTGCCAATTATCCATACACTCCACACACAAGTGAATAAGGAAAATCACCACTGCTTACCTCCAAAAGTAATCTTAGAGAACTACAATATTTTTTCACCATTGCTTTCAGAAAAGAGAGTTTCAATTAGTTGAATATTCAACAAACACATTTGATGATTGAAAGAAGTCAATGAAACCAAAGGCAAATCAACTTAGAACCTTCTATGAATTGATGGTGAGGATGTAAAATGGAAAATCTAACTTGAGAAATAGTTTTATATTTCTTACATTAGACATAGAGTTATCATATGTCCCAGCAGTTCTGCTGCTGGGAATACACTCAAGAGAAATGAAAGCATGTATCCACCCAAAAATTTGTACATGAACATTTTCATAGCAGCATTTTTCATAGTGGTCCTCATATAGAGACAGAATAATTGTCTATTAACTAATGAATGGAAGAATAAATTATAGTATATTGTGCTCTGTAATATTACTCAACAATAAAAGGAAAGGATAATCTATACAGGCTACAATATGAGGAACCTTGAAAATGATATGCTAAGTGGAAGAAACCAGTCACAAAAGGCCACATATTTTATGATTACATGTGTGTGAAATATTTGAAAGAAGAAAATCATGAAGATATAAAGTACACCAGGAGTTTTTAGGGGCAATAGGGCAGGTAACACAGAGAGTGACAGATAAAGGATAACATGGTTTCTTTATGTTTTCTGGAATGAGCAGTAATTGAAAATGTTTAAATATGCTAAATAGTCTAGTCATGAATATACTAAAAACTACTTAGCAGCACAAATCAAGTAGGTGAATGTTATGGTACATAAATCACAGCTTGAGTAAACTATAAATAAAAACAACTAAGGGCAAAATATGACACTTTTATGACTCAGTAGGTGAAATATCAATGTACATAAAAACCACTCAATACAAATAGAAGTTTTTTCTTGTTTTTTTTTCCTCTATTGCAGCTCAATTTAAAGAAAAAAATGTTCCTATGTTCCTCAAAATTTAGGTTTCACAGTAAAATAATCAGTCAGCTGGTCAACCTGTCAGCCAACAGGTAATATCTATTGAGCTCCCACAGAGTGCCTAGAATTCAGATGTAGAATTAATGACAGCACATAACAGTGACTGATTATGATTAATCTACACAGTTAATATGACATGGAAAGCAGGGAGATGAAACCCACCCGTCCCTCAACCTCTTGCCTCATGAGAAGTAATGTGACCTTAGGAAGACTTTCACAGGAAAAGCTGGACACATGTTCATCAGGAAGAAGAAAATAGGTATTTGCTATGCTCAAGCAAGAAGGAAAGAGCAAAAGTACTATAGTCCATATCAAATAGAGGTGATGGGAATATGCTGCCCAGCATTTGCATCTAAATTAGCTTTCATTCTTATTATTTTAATGACTCTACACCTAGTAAACACCTGCTCTGTGCACTCAGTGTGCTGAGTGTGATGAGAATCCATTCCGTGCATCAGCGTATTGGTGCAGTTCATAATCTGGCTGGAGAGACCTCTACAGTGTACTGCAGGCATGCAGAATGTGGAATCTGAGTGTTGGATTGGGCTCTACTCATGCCCCCTTTTTAATCTTTTATTTATTTATTTGGTACTGGGTCTCGCTATGCAGTTCAGACTCATAGTGATCCTCCTGTCTCAGCCTCCCTAGTGCGGGGATTACAGGCGTGCACCACGACTCCTGGTTTTGGGTCCAGCATGATACGTAGTACCATGGATTGAATGCAGGTCCTTGCATTTGCCGAGCAGGTGCGTAGATCGCCAAGCTATCTCCCCAGCTCCTTCACACCCTTTACTATAGTGCTGATATGTTTTAGCTCCTACACTTTGGCAGGTACTAATTTTCTCACCTAAAACATGAAGTTAATGTTATTTATCATGCTTATCCCACAAGAGCAGTCTCATGGCCAAATGAGATAATATATAAGCATTAATTTTGTGAGAGAGACAAAGTATGCAGCCAAAGGCGTTTTCATTGGATCTTAGTGGCAGAGGCTGACCTGTACCTTGAAGAATGGATTAGATTTTTTACCTGAAGAGAAATATGGAAACTATTCCATGTGTGAATTGGGAAAAAAGGACAATAAGCAGCACTGAAGAGAGGTCAGTTGTCAGCATCTCCAAGCTATTCTGGAGTCTGGTGGAGAGTCCATTCCTGGGCTCATTGCAGGCTGGTGCCAGGTGTTGGCAGAATTTGATGCCCTGCACACACAGGATTATGGCCAAGTTGTTTCATCTGGAGCTTCAAGTCCACCTTCCTTCCTCAGGTCATGCTCGCTCCACATAACACTCTTGTCATGTCTACCTCATGCTTCCATTTGCAGCTGATTTTCATTTCTTGCTGCACCTCTGGGTAGTTGCTCTGTACCTGCTGGGGGAACCCAGATCAATCCTACTGTCCTAAAATCAACAGATGAGTGACTACCTTTACAACTTCAAAGTCCCTGCTGCCAAGTGGGGCCACATGCTCAAAGGTATAATAATGCACCATGTTGGGTACATGGGTGTAGCTTCTTCCTGGGGCCTACAACTCCACCTGACACAGCAATATAGTAGCTGATGTGCTGGGAGCTTATATGATGCAGAAAGCCCCCTGAACCATGGGGAATCTATGCCCCTGGGAATGAACTTGTCCTTGTCCCTGAGCTTTCAAGGTCTTTGCATGGATGGCTCATCCACTGTTCTCAGGATTGATGCAATGTCTGGCCAGACTGGTTCACACAGATTCCCATCACTTCTTGGAAAGAAACCTGGAACTTACTTAATGTGAGAAGTAAGCAACAGCTGTCACCTACTCATGCTCCTACTGACTGACCTCTCACATGCATGCAGGTATGCGGACATCCAGATGGGCTCTGTGGCCCTGGATCCAGAAGGGAGGTTGCAGCTTTCATGTGTCTTGCCTAAGCCCTCAGTCAGGCTTTCCCCAGACCAAGCTCTTGGTCCTGAAGCTCTCCCTTAATGTCCGCTGTGCGTTCGCCCAGTCTTTGTCAGCAACCTGGCAGTGCAGCTCCTCAGCCAGCCCCTGCCCTGTGCTGGTCACCATCATTGCCTACCTCACTTCTCCTTTTCAATCTGTCTCTCCAAGGCTGAGCTTTTGCTAAATGAAAAACTTGCTAGTAGACTGCTGCTCATTTTCCTCTCAGGCTGTGATATTCCCTGTCACCACTCAAATACCATTATTTTCAAAACTTTGGTAAACATCTTCCTAGTGGTGAATTCTAAAATGGTATTTTGATTTTACTTTATGTTCATATTTCACTGTCAGTATTTAATTATTGTATCATATTTCATTGTTAGGTACCTCCTTCATGTTTGAGATACCATGGATTCTTGGTCCTTCTCCAGTCCCCTCTTTGCCTGTTGACCTCCCTGCTGTGAATGCTGTGCTCAGATGAATTTACCCACTCATCTGCTCCTAGAATTTGTCTTCCTCAGTTTGGGGATTTTGCTCAAAAATTGACCACCAACCATTTTCTGAGAATCGGACTCCTCCTGTTTAATGATCTGCCATTGCTGCCTTGATCTTCAAATGTCTAAACTTGGCAGACTGTAATCCAACACAGGTTTCTTCATTGATAAATCTCCCTTCTTCCACATTTATCTTGACCGTCCCCCTCCCCATGCATGTTTGCCTCCACCAGTTACCATTCACTCAGACTTGAAAATTGTCCTATGTACTCAAGGTCTCCCCTAAGTTCAATGGACAGTCTGGGCTTTTGACTTGACTGTTCTACTCTATCTGTCCTTAAGGAACCATTCTAATTCAAGCCATAATCAACTAAGTGATTTCTGAAACCAGCCCCTCAAATAGCCAGCAGATCTGTAACCTTTGGTATTCAAATACATCTTCTCAAGGTCCTGGTAGCTTGCCTAGGTAAAACTCTGTCCACCAGTCTCTGCATTTGTCCTCCAAGGTCACATGTTTTGGTAGTTATAGTGAGCTCCCAGTGCATACGGTGTAAGTGTAATGGTATAACTGTTCGCACATCCCTCTCCACCTTTATTGCCTGTATTTCTCACTCTCAGCTCTCCACCATAAGCTCTTTAATTTCTCAATGTGTCATAAGTTTCTTCACCTCTATGCATTTGGTTTGGATCATGTGAGACATGGGTGCTTGTCTCTGTCATTCCCCAACCATCTCCCTTTCTCAGTTCCTCACATAAGGAAATAATCTATTTCCTTTAGGATGTAGTCCTCCTTCGAGAGCCTTCAAGTTGGAAGAGTCACCATACGTTAGATTCTTGCTGAATATGTCCTTGGACTCACCACAGTTGCTGTCATCTGCTAAGTCCTCTAATAGAAAGTGAGTATTTGAAAATAGGATTTTGGTCACTCAGTGAAGCCATTAATCAGGTAAGTGATATGGATTAAAATGCAAAGTGAAGGAACAGGTTGCTTGAGACAGCAGCATTGAAATGACCATGCCGGTTTGCTATAGGCAGCGAGGTGATGGACACTTCCTTGTGCCAGGAGGAGACTGAGACAGGAGAGCCTTGTCCAGGACCAGCACACTGCTAGTCTCAGCAAATCCCAGTCAGCACTCGTCCATTTTCTCTCTCCCGGTTGATGAAATTCACAGCAACCCAAACCTGTGCTTCCTTGAGGGAGGCAATATTCACTTCCTTCTGAACTTGGAACCACAGAGCAAAACATGTTGACCTTTTTCTGTTTAGTTTTGGAGACCATAAAGAGGCCACCCCAGAGTGGAGAGTATAGGCTGAGCTTACCAAAGTCAAGCTGAAAGCAGTCTAAAAAACTAACTTCCAAGAGTAGATTAAAATACAGATCAAGATGGTATCGTAAGCTGATAAAGGATAACATCAAATGATAAAACTATAAATTTTCTATGTGCATATGATTTAGCAACAGATTTCACAAAATTCATTAAGTATGCAACCCCAACTTTTATCTCACTACTAAAATCATAATACGTATTTGTATTACAAATATATAATTTATCTATGTCTTAAAATCTGAATAATGACTGAAATATTCTTGTGCAATCTGAGGCCACTAAACGTGAGGTAAATCTAAGATTTGGGGAGGGGACAAAATGATCTGAGCAGTATTTAATAAAGTTTTCAACAAAACATTTTCCAATAAAAGTGAATTTTAATGAAGGGAAAAATAAATTTTGAGAATGAATCTTGTATTTTAATGCAGTAGTTATCTCTCTACAGATCACCTTTACATTTGCTTCAAAATGGCACAATGAATGGCATGATGAGGGGTTCAAGTCATCATATACTTTTACTCACCTTTCTACCCATAAGTAAGAAATTCCCCCTTTTTTCTAGTAAGTGAGCACTCTACAGGTATATCTGATTATGAGCAAGATCTGACTGATTGATGAGCACATCTGCTGTGGCTGCAATTGTAGGACCCAAGAGAGCAGTGCTTCTGCCAAGATTCAGAAGAGGCAGGCAGCCCTACTTTACTCTGAGTGCTGTCAACCCAAAAAAGCTGTCCAAGAGGGAAATAAATGAGCATGTGTTATTCTAGTTCTGGAGAAGACTTGCAAGAATCAGTGACAGTCACTTTTGTTTTGGCTAAAGATTGCTCCAGGTTCCTTATTTTTATTCTTCATTGCTAAATAGATTTTTTTTTTTATAGCAAGCACCAGAATGGGGACTGTGTTCCCTAGTGGTGACAGCAAGTAGTCAGCAAAGCAATGGAACCAGATAGTTAAAATCCCCAAGGTCTATTCAAATGCAATAGCACTGTGTTTAAAAAGTTAATTACCAAGTGAACAAACAAAGATTGTCTGAATTATTCTATTAATTCAAAGTTGGAAGGAGAATAAATGTTGTAGAATATTGAGATTTAGATTTGCAATACAGCCACATCAATAGCCAAAGACGTTGCTCAGGATCAGGGTAAGAGGATAGAGATCCAATTAAGCAGTTGTGTAGACCCAAAGGTTAAAAGAAACCTAAGCACACCATCTCTAGTTAGAGTATTTGGTTTTCAAGACAGCAACATAATTTTTACTGATAGAACACTTTATTAACTATATATGTGAGTGTAGCTATATGCTTTCATTTTCCACAACCACAGATGAATCTATAAAAATAGTCTTCATATAAAATTTTAATACAAGGGCCAGCCAAATAGCTCAGTGGATTAAAGTGCCTGCAAGCAGGCTTAGGGGTCAGGTTTTCAATCCCTGGGCCTGCCATGCTGGCCCTGTCCCTGGGGCATGCTGAGACAGCAATTGAGACTGGGTATGGTGGCACATGCCTGTAATCCCAGCTCTTGGGAGGCTGTAAACAGGTAGATCACAAGAAGTCCAATCTAATAGAGAGACCCTGAACACCCTGTAGACCCTTCCCTAAAATACCAAAACAAAACCAATCAAACAAATTTTAAAGAAAGAGAGAAATAGGAGAGACAGAAATGATATACAGATTGCTATTTTGGAAGATGGTACTGGGCACCAAAAAGTGTTGGACACTTCTTGATGGTACTGGTATAGGCTATTTCCAACATGGCAGAAGATTCTGTTGATGGGAGAGGAGGCATCAGGGTGAGCAAAGGTCACAGGTAATGCATATTACTCAAATAAAGTTAACAGTATGGTCATGGTCATCTTTGAAATGTTATCTAACCCAATAAGTAGGACTAGTTCATTTGTCTGTATGTATCTATATCTCTACCTACTTATCTCTCATATGCTATAAGACTCTAGAAACAATAACACTCAAAACTCTACCTGTTAAGCCCAAATACAGTTATCCAAATTACTAAAAGTCGAGTCCATGTGGACGTCCTGACCATACTTCCAATGCCACAGACAAACTGCAGAGGAACTAAGGCCATCAACAATAGAGGGAAACACATACTCAGATGGAAGAAAACATAAAAGTATCTCACATCTAGTATTCCAATTTGCTTTCTTTCTGGTTCTGCTGTACAGTGCTGGTTCTGCTTGAGCAGCGATATCAGCTGCTCAAGACAGTTGATGTCACCCTGGCACAAAGGACTGTGATACCGCCTGCTGTGACAAACACTGTTGGGCTTCTGTTCATTAGGACTGTGCTAGAAGGAGGGACATGATCAGAGGGGAGCCTCTACCAGCTATCCCTGGTGATGTCTGGTAATGTGTTCTCTGTCACAAAGGCGCACTTGCCAATGGACCTTTCACTTCAGTAACTGCTCAAGTTTCTCCTATACATTTGCTTCCTAATTGTTGCTTATTTTTTTAGAAATTGAAGAAGTTGTCTTTGATCCTAGTAAGAGAAATAGTACATCATTTCCAACCTGAGAGATTTTGATGAACACTAGTGAAGTAACAAGACTGGTTCTTAGAATTTAAATTCTGATGCCTCTAATTTGGGAAAATGGGCATCCCACAACTCTAGAGGTAGTTCTGATTCCTTTTACAAATGACACAGAAAATAAAGCAGAACTATATCCTATCACACTTGGTGAATTGCATGCAAACCTCACTCTAACAACTCCACTAGGTTTGTACCAACTCTAAATATAAATTTTTTCCTTAAATATTCTGAATACTAAATGTTTGCACATAGATATTTGTCCATTCATTTTCATTTCTAATCTATATTGATCAAAACATTGCTGGTTTCTAAATACCCTTTTGTACTTTACTGACATAAAATTTGTGCTAATAGGTATTTAATGTGGTATATGAGAACAAACCAAAGCAATCTTTCAAAGACTGATGAAATTTATAATCTTAATTGTAATGGCACAAGTAGTAGGGACTGCCTGCTACGAGGCACCTAATCTCCGACTACAGGGAATGAGGCTCAAAGACGGAGAGCTGAGAAAAGGTGCTAAATTCAATCAAGATGCATAGCATATTGACACATGCCTTTAGCAAAGCTCAAAATTTCCAATTATTGGTTCAATATTTGCAATCAGAAACCCCAGGTTGCACGGAAAACCTGGTGTACTACTCAAGTTTCTAGGGGCTATCCCCGTGTGAGGCCTATATTGCATTGCAAAGAACTGGATCCCTAGAGCAACAGTGGGCAGAGCAGGTGGATTTGCGATGCTCAGTGTCAATAAGACTGACTGACTGAGACATGGTGCACTTCCTTATCTTAGGGAGAGGGGCAGGCATTGCACACACAACAGGGCTCCTCATCTCCTGTCTGAGAAACTGAATTGACATGGAGAAGAAACCTATGTAATATTGAGACTTGTGATGTTATGTGAGTCAAGTAACAAAGAAATATATGAAATTCTGGCAAGCTGTTGACTCTGAAGACAATAATTACCTGGATGAGGTCTCATTTTCCTAAAACTCTTGGCTCCTCTGATACACACACACACACACACACACACACGTGAACACACACACTGAGGACTAATGTTGAGCATTGTGGTTCCTTGCGCATCATAAAGAACATGTGACATCCCATCAATATCTCATTGTAATAGTTATTCTGCTGAGGGTCCAGGAGAATAGGTGGTGAGGATTTTTGGTATTGATTAACATTTTGAAATCCCACATCCATTGTTTACTGAGCTGGTCAATTATCATTGAATTTTTCATTTTGAGTTAAAATGGGAAATTAACAAAAATCAAAAAGATTTTATAAAACATATTACTAAGGAATTAAAGAAGACTGAGGTTTTAACGTTATAAACTGACTACACGTTCATTGCTAGATTTTTTAAAATAATAAATATAACTACTACTACTTACATTATTCTTTTTTATCTTTTTTTTAGCTCACTTTCTCCCTTTTGTCAATTAAAATAGAATGTGAACTTAATCTTATTTCTTGCTCTCAAAATTTTGAAAGTTACCATAAAATCTTAAATTAATAAATATCATCTGTGATTTAATAAACTTGGTTTAAAAAAATCTGATAAAAGTTGAACATATTTGTTTTAAATGTTGAAAAAGAGCTGGTGAGATATCTCAGTGGACTTAGTGCCTGCTGAGGCAAGCTTAGTCAAGTGCAGAGACTGTGGTTCGATCCCCAGCACCACATGCTAGACCAGCCCCCACCCCTAGGAGGGTTGAGTGGGCCACCAAATCTGGGCATGGTGGCAGCATATGCCTGTGATCTCAGTGCTGGGGAGGCTGAAAACAGGAGGGTCATTATGGGTCTGAGCTGTTTAGCGAAACCCTGTAACAACCATATACATTAAAAAAGTAACTTTTTTCAAATGAAATTAATTTATTGCCCTCAAAATTGAAAAAATAAAAGATTTGTAAAATACTATTTTCCTGGTAGGTAACAACAAAAATTGGGTACTATATGACATAAAATAATAACAGAAGCATAATAGATTTTAAAATCTACACAGCTCTGATGCCAAGATGCCAAGATGCAAGAAAGAGGAAGTGGAGGGTACACAGCACACAGATTACATTAGGGCCATAACTGAGACGGACAAGCACTTTTAGATTTCGAGGGATGGGACTGGGGAGAGAGTTCAGTGGTCTAAGTGTCTGCCTGGCAAATGTAAGGACCTGGATTGAATTGCAGTGCTGGTCCCAGAACCCCAAAACAGGGCGTGGTGGCGCACACCTGTAATCCCAGTACTGGGGAGGCTGAGATGGGGGGAACTGTGAGCCCAAGCTGTGTAACAAGACCCTCTACCAAACAAACAAACAAACAAACAAATAAATAATTTTTTTAAAGATTTAGATGGACAATATTGTGTTTGTCAAGTAGAGAGGAAACCTAGCAGTTTTGAGCTAGCCTAGAATACTGTGACAAAGTTAGAGCAGAGGATACTCAGTATGTTTCACACTTCATCTAGTGACTAAATTAGCCACTCACATTTAGGCAGCTTCAGATGCTGAATCCACACTGGTGGTGACTGATCTCTATATATATATTCGTGAAAGAAAGGACAACCCTGACGCAAGCTCAAATAAGTACACTCAGACTTTTCAGCTGCAGAAAATTTCCTTTTGAGATGGAATGCTAGAGGCTGTATTACCAATATGGGGCAGGGCTTAGGAGGTGGGAGCGAGAAGTGCGGTAGCTGGATGCGGGGCAGTGAACTGCTGTGTCTCCATTACCACAGGCGAGGAGCTCAGCCCCAGATGCCCCAAATAACAAGTGCAATAGGTTCTTTTGTTTATTTCATATTACATATTAATGAAGTGCAAGATGACAAAAGTGCAACTTATAGATGAAATTTTATGCCAGTCTTTTTTTAAAAAAAATTTCTTATGTAAATCCACCAAAATCTAAGGAAGATGTGTGTGACTTACTCTTAGAACTCTTTATTTCATCATTGGTTATTTTTTATCAAAAGTCAGCGTTTTTATTTCTATAATTACCTATTGTGGCCAAAGAGAGTCAATGAAAAGAACCATCTTAATCGCTGTGAAAGAGTCCAATAGAGTTGTAATTTGCCTTATAAACCACGTCACTGTGCCTGAGATTTACAGCAACGTGTGATCTTTAAATATACTGTATATCACTCTCCTGATGGTCATGCAATTAAGGGCCTGGATGTAAGGAACAATGCACCACCAAAAAATAGTTCTCAAAAGGGATCTTGAAATGTCAGGGGAGATAAAGATAATTTAGAATTCAGGGCAACATGAGTTTATTGCTAAGTGCTGTGAGGATTAAACCCCCAAATTCCCGACCTCTGTTCAGGGTTCTTATTCTGGTCAACACACGTGGAAAGGAAGAAAATGAAAATGGAAACATAAAAGTGTTTAATAAAAGGCAAAGAGAGAAAGATTATTGTACAGTCAGTAAAATATGATTATTTAAGCTATTTTCTAAATTATTTTAGCAGGAAAATGTTAAAGATCCATGTAAAACCAAAAACTCCAATTGGAATACTACTTGTTCATATCTATCCCAACCAAACTTTTAGTAATTTGAGGCATCAGATTTGTTAGCTAAAATTTTAGAATGTTATCCAGCTACCTTATTATGTTTCTAGAGAGTAGAATTGCACTGGTTAGTTTTGCCACAAACACTGCCTTTTTTCACTAAGCTTATTCAGGTGTATCATCATGAAAATTTAGTCCAAAGTATTTAATAATAACAATGAATTGTATTTCCAAAATATTATTAATATGAAAAGATTCTCAGAAATATGTATATAAGTAGTTGATATACTCTGATATTTAGTGAAAATATAATTGAAGCATTATTTGAGAAATTATTTTGTTATTATTTGTTCCCACTTATATGTTTTCAGCTCCATGCATTCTTTTTTACTGGGTTGTCCTTGTAACACAAAAATCAGAAAAAGATACTCAACCCTGTACCAAATACATAAAAATGAAAAAGAAAAAGAAAAAGATATTCATTATAACATGTGTGGATAAATTATTCTCTATACCTGTCTTCAAGTATTTCAGATCACAAGTGGCCAGATTTCACTTCTTTTATTAAACTATTACTGTATTACATATATATATAGTATTAAATATTTTATATCTGTATATATTGTATATCTGTGTTAAATCTATATGGATATATGAACTTTATATATAAATATAATTATATGTATGTGTACACATATATACATATATATGTATGCATGTATATAATGTACTTTATTTGTTTATTATTCTCCATATAAAAATGTGACCAATTTTAATTTTGTTAACTTTATGCGCAGTCTAAAGATTACCCTTGTGTAATCACAGGTAGAGGAATTGTCATGCAGCTAGAGAGCACCAGGATTATACAACAAGTTGACTTGGAGCCAGTGTTTTCCTTCATGAGACCCATTGCTGGCAATGTAAAACACATCCTGTCCCCAAATCCATCAGCAACAGTATAGCCACTGGCTTCTCCTGCAGCCGTAACAATGGTCCACAGTTCCTATAGAATTTAGAAACTTTCAAAATCTTCCAATTTCTTTTAAAGCCAATACCTAATCTCAGGAGGCAATTAAATACAAACATCATCCTAATTCTCATCTCACCTAATTGGCCTCACAGGATAGCACACCTTGGCCAATGCTCCATTGGCACACAGGTCACACGGGCAGCAGACTCCAAGCCTGGGAAGAGACTTAGGAAGGCCAGGGAGTGCCTATCAGCCTGTCTGCTTCCCATTTCTAACTTGTTTGTTGTAGGCCAGGCCCGGGTTAGGCCCTGTACTAGGCCCAGAGTTTATATTAATAGCAAAATTGTCCTCATGCAGAGCTCTGTTCTCAGTCTTCTGCACATTTCACCCAGAACACATTATTTTTTTTCTGAACGTATCTTTATGGCAAAAAGAGCTGCATTTTTATGCAGATCAATTTCATGAAATGCACCTTAAGGTATTCTCAAAATTGTCTTTTATTGTTGTTGGTGGTGGTGGTGATGCTGGTGTTAAAATCCTTGTAAATACAGCTAGAGTATAAAAATTTTTAAATGCTTTTAAATGACTGAAGAAGATTCAAATATTTCTAATTTTTTCAAATTGTTTTCATATTTTGTAAAACAGTATTCTGAACATGAAAGTATTCTGTTGAATCACACATTATTATATTGTGAGTTTTTCAAGAGTCAGACAAGATCAAATATATAAAAGGTACCTAGAATGTATTTCTAAGAGAAATAATAAATATCTGAGTAAATATCTTTTCCAATGAGACCACTGAGGCAGGCCAAAATACACGCTGTTCTGGAGGATAAAGGAGAGGCGCAGGGCTCCCTGGCCCCCACTGTTGAGTCACAGGGCTTGTTCCAAGGCAGGACTCTCTTGTGCGCTGTGCTGTGGTTTTTCTGTTTCCCAGTCCTCCTTTTATCAAGAAACTAAGCAGGTGAAGGAGTAAAGGCCGGCAGCAACAGCATCTGAAGGGTGCCTGTGGAGGCTGTGGCCCAGACACCTCCTGTCCCCGGTGGAGAGGCACAAGGCACTGGGTCCTCTGCCCTCAGCACGAGGCCACGCATTCTAACAGTTACAAACACTTACAACTAGACACGTGATATATGCGATATATAAGTATCAATACTATAAATATTATGTGTAGCTTACTTTTATCAACACAACTATGTTTACTTTTCCATTCAAAAATACAATATGCAAGTTATTTACATAAGCTTTGGACACCTTCCTGGCTTGTATTAAAGTCCATGAAATGGCTTTAGTGCAAAGCATTTTCCACTCATATTTCATTATTATCATTGGGCAACCTCCGCATTGAATTTTAGAGTAAATATTTGGGTGAAGACTTAAAATAAAGCTTACACATGGAAATAATTTAGTCAATATATAATAATATATTTGTGACATATACTTGTGATGTATTTTTTGTCATGTCTGAAGTAAGTTTGTCACTCATGACAGAAATATTACAGATAAATACTTTTTCCAACTTATTTCTGTTAAGTATAGAGCATCATTCGATCAGAAGTATGCTTCCACGTCATGGATAACTTCTATTCATAACAAATACGTCCTCAAATTTTTATGAGACAAATTTATTATTATTTTTTTCACTTTTGTATGTTAAGCTAATTCCTGATCAATGTATTTTTTCTGTCAGGCTCCAAAAACGAGGTTGGGAATCTTACAAATGCACCTTTAGTATTATGGAAAGCTTCGTGTGAACTGTCCTGCATTTGTCCTTAGAATAACCCAGTGATAGCATGCCAGGAAGGCTGCACTTTCAGCCTCGTGAGCGCCTCTGAGATATTCGGATTATGACAGTCTCTTAGTAGATACAGGCAGATATGCCAAGATCCTGATTTCCCATTAAAGTAACTCAGGCTGTCTGCTCATGTTAACAATTAGAAATAGGACTTCCGGGTTAAATCATACTTTGATTATTAAGTTTGTGTTAGACAATACGCCACAGCCTGGGCTCGGTGCGGATGTCACCGCATCCCCCTGGGAGCCACCGCAGCGCTCCCCTGCCTTCCGCGGCAGGCGCTCGACCCTGGCGCAATGCCGCCACCGCCTGGCACACCCGCCGCGCTCAGGGGAGGCTCGACTCGCTCGCAAAGAGACGTTTTGAACGCAGAGGCCGAAGCATGCAGCCTCTCGCGCGTGCTGCACCCGCGACCGAGAACGTTCGGGCAGGGCGAAGCCACCCCGGCCCGCGCGCGCTAGGGGACGGGGAGCCGGGCTGCGCGGGACGGTGCTCCCTGCGGTGCGGAGATGCCCGCGGCTCCGGCAGCGGAGACCGAGTCGCGCAGCGCCGTGCACGCACGCAGGGCTGCAGCCGCAGGGGCCGAAACACGTTCCTAGGAAGTTCACTGTGCGGAGCTCTACCCCCAGCTGCTCCAGGCAGAAACTTGGTATAGAAGCTGTGAGTAAAGCTAATAGCAATAATATCCTTAATTAGAACTGAAGTAAATTATGTTTTGGAATGTACGATATACTCGGAAAATCTTTGCAGAAATTTACTATGTCCTGCGAAGTTGGCTAGAAAGAGTGTAAGGCTTGCAAAGTGGGCGTTCAGAGTCCCTTGCTGGGAGGGGCGACCACCCCTGTGCCTGCGACCTCATCACGCTGCGGAGACCTGGGGTGACCGTGGGCAAAGGGGCCAATGAGTCCGTTCTTGGCACGAAAGATTTAAAAGCCGCATTTGACAAAGATGTCCAATGGTATGGAAAAGAAAACATAATCTTTTTTAAAAAAATAGCAACAAAACAATTTTTAAAGACTTTTTATACCTGTTGTAGAATTTGTTTCGGTATATAATTAGCAACTTTTCATAATTAAAAAATTTAGTCATTATATCTTCGGTATAAAACAATGTGCCTTTTATTCATTTGGGGACAAAATTTAAAAATATATAAATAATTAGTATTTTAGATTTTAGGGGCATTTTAAGTAATTAAACACATATAGGTGGTATTAGGGTAAAAAATTTTTTTTCAGTAACCAGAAAATAGGAAAATAAGATAAATATGTATGTAAAGTATATTTTAACAATTGTAAATACTTATAACAACTATTAATGTAATATATGTGATATAATTGTTAATATTATAAATATAATGTATAGCTTATTTTTATCAGCACAAATACTTAATTTTCTTTTCAAGAGTGCAACGTGTAAACTTTAAAATGTGTTCACCACTTTTTCTTATATTTATATGGTTCTGTAAAGATAGCTTCAATCCTATGGTAAAAATTCATAAAACAGTAATACCTTTGATCATGCAGTTATGAATTGTACATGTCACACTATTCTTACATTAGAATTATGGAGCTGTTAGTAATATATCAAGTGTACTGTAGAATATCAGACACCATAATTGTTAGGAAGAAGGGGCTCTCTTTCTTCAGGGTTGCATTAGTAACCAGAGTGGGCAACAGATTGAGTATTTTTTCACAAAAAGTGAGGGCTATAAAGTACATCACCCTTAGTGCATGAGTTGCTCTGTCTTTCATTCTGAACTTCCCTTCTGTGCAACTGATTCGCCCAGAATATTATTTTAATTTAGCCTTTTGTATGGAATAGCAGCTCCTGTCAGGTGAGCGAACTTGTCCTGATTGAATCCAAGAGATCTTAAAGACCTTGCCTCTAGTGCTGCGGTGGACAGAGCCCTGTGAGCAGCCCTGGATGAGGTGGCTTCTAATGGAAAGTCCTCATCAATCTTTAATGACGGCATTATTGTCATTGTAGTATGCACTCTCCCTTTGCTGGTCTCTTTTTAGAACAACTTACAGCAGCCTCACTGTGCCCGTGACTGGAGGCCAGGAAATGGCCAGGCCAGCATTTCTCTCATGGAACAGGTGTCATAAAGCACAGGCTGCCACCCCGAGCCCGGCCTTCCCGTTAGCTCCTGTGCACCTCTGCTCTGGAGGCAGATCCACAGCGTATTCTGAACACAGCACTTGGTGGCACTGTGGGGGTAAGGGTGATGTATTGGCAGCTCAGGATGGGGCAAGGGCCTGTAGGTCACTGTTTGCAAAGTGCTCCTCAAGCCAAGTAGGGTGGCACTCACTTAAAATCCCGGTGCCCTAAGAGTCTGAGACAGGCAGGTTGTAAGTTCAAGTCCTGCTAATACAACCTAGCCAGATTCTGCCTCAAAATTGAATAAATAAATAAAAAGAGGATAAGGACATGGCTTAGTGTGAAGACTGTGTATACAACTCTAGTTCTGCCAAAAAGAAAGTGAGCTAATCAAAGAATGAAAACAAAGTGCCCGTGAAAAGCAGTCACAGCTTGCAAAGGAACACACACGCAACAGTCATATACTTAGATAAAGAGAGAACATTGGGTTAGTCTGATCTTTCATCCTAACTTTCAGCAAAAAAATGCAGACAACAGTTGACAATGTAATAAATATTAGTGTTTATAAATGAATCTTTACTTGTATAGCAATGCCTGTGTTTATGTGTATTTGAATATATACATGCACACATATTTGTATATTTACATCTGTGCTTGATTGGAACATTTAATATTCGTCTGACTCTTAGTGTAAAATCTAAAACATTTTGATTAAATTGTTTTAGAACTGTACCAGGGATCAAAAATATTGTCAAATACCTGACAGTGGTTGCTTGAAATTATGTGCATTCCTGTAATGAGGCTATAGTGGCTATTTCCTTTGTATTTACAAACTGAAACACTTTGTAAAATCCTCAATTTGAACTTCATTATTTTCAACATTTGACCACAATAAATATTTCCCAAAGCCATTACTGTGTGCACTATTGTGAATAATGTATGCAACAGCCAGGCACGGATTTTAATTGATAGCGATTAGTGAACTTTCTAAATCTGTAAAACTTCAACAGGCTTTAGCTTCCAATAAATGCCAGTGTCTATTTTTACACTCCAGCCTCTATTTAACAGAAAGCCAAATGCATCAGCTTGCAGCTGCTGATGCTGCAAATGCCAAAAAAGGGCTTTTGTTCCACCTACAGTGTCGTGGGGGTGCCATTTTTGTCATCTTCATGAGATTGTTGTTTGAATTTCTTATGTGCTATGCCTGTGTTGGGGGAGAAGTTGGTTTTCCACAGTAAGATGTGCTGATGACCGCGGTACTCTGAACAGGGCTAGGTCCGTGCAGAACAGAGGAAGGTCATGCATCACAGAAGGAACCGTGTCGTGATGACGCCACACACATGCTTACAGAAGCCTGCAATTAATTCAATAATGAATTGGAGAGTAGCAAAGAAAACCTCCACCTAGGGGCTCAAACTCGGGAGAGATGGCACGTGGAAGAGCCTGCTGAATCCCAGAAAGCTGTTTCTAGCAAATATAGACCCTGCCTCTGTGCATTTTGTTTTATATTTTAAGGTCTGCATGTTTGTGAAATTGAAATTCCTTTAGTGGGAATTATCAAAAAGTTTACAGGCATAATTTAATCTGATAAAAGTATTAATCAAGGAAAAAATTTTAGTAACAAAGTTCTCTTCTCAAAATTTGAGAAAGTAATTTTATAGTATGTCAAACACATGTTGTCACACTATAATTAAAAATATAATAAAAAGGGCTGAGGCGATACCTCAGCAATCTAAGTGCCTGCCTGGTAAGTGTAAGGATCCAGGTTCGATCCCCAGTACCGCATGTCAAACTGGCCCTGACCCTGAGCCCACCACTGAAACTGGACCTGTTGGCATACACCTGTAATCCCAGGGCTGGGGAGGAGGTTGAGACAAGAAGATCATTATGAGTCTGAGCTGCGTAGTGAGACCCTGTAGCTAATTAATTAATTAATTAAAATGCATGTATATGTATATATACATATATCCATATATAAAGATAATTGAGAGTGAGATTTCTAGTAAGAGGAGGAAGTTTAACTCGTTTGATCTTAAAGACATATGTATGAACAATATGATCAGGAAATGTGCATTCTCAGAATAAGAATATTCTTGCAATGGAACATCGCACTGTGAGTTAACCCCCGGAAGAGCACGGGGAGGCCGGTCTGCCCAGTGCCTGCTGCTTCCGTCTGCTGCTTCCCTACCCCAGTGCTGGCTTCCTTTCCATATAGTGATCTGGGCCTGAGAACCTGAGTCTTTGTTTTTTAAGTACTCACCATTTCTTTGCTGTTCTTTCTTTGTGATTGCTGTTTAAACAATTTGAATAGCTAAACTGTTATATTTTCTGCCCAAACAGTAAACATGAAAAAGAACCAATAAAATAATAATAATAATAATAAGACTGAGCTGTGCTTTTTTTTTTTTTTTTTTTTTT